>JAVYIG010017398.1:0-26444 GCA_035222895.1 Strongylocentrotus droebachiensis
GAATATAAGGAGCTGGGACCAGCAAAATCACCTTGTTATAACAGATACAGCTATCAGAGCTCTTTATACTGAGGTTCCAGTGAATCTAGATTTGGAGCATTTATGCCTTTTAGTCAGGAAAAAGCCCCAATCGTCTCCAAATTATGGAGGATGACCCTACAGAATGAAGGTCACTGCAATAGACCAGTTCATGGTTAGCACATGTCTGCAATGACCCCGAATATCCACAGATCTTCAAAACATGAACAGGCCCCACTTTGTACATTTTGAAATAATCACTCCTTCTCGATGGAGGTGCTACATAAATAGCCTTTATTTCCCCTTTTCAAAGAATACTTCCACCTGTGTATCATGGAGTGCACTGCTTGTGCATAAATGAATAATGAATACATAACTTTCATGAGCACGTGTCCAGGATTATGTGTCTGTGTATTTCACAATTTGTTTTGCAATGACCTGGCTTATTCAGAGCAGACTTGGCTATCTTCCTACAAGTTAGTTTGTAGTCCTCCAATGTTTTGGTGTTCTTAATCATATTACTTTTCAGAATCTTTATCTTTGAGATTTTGCACGTTTAAATTCTCATATCAAATGCTTTTACAAATTCTTCCAACTCGGGTCGTATTCAGGTCATACAGTGTGTAGTGGGCTCTTGTTGAATGTGTCAAGCAGGTTTTGATCTAACTATGCATCTATGTCTTTGGCTATAAGGTTGCAGATTCACGTAGCTTTGATTGTAAATCGTCTTATACATGTACATCTGTCTTAGCAGCAACCTCTCTGTAAAGAGCACCCATCTATCGTCACATTTCTGTTCCCCTTTAATAGACGGACGATCTAGTTTTACTTTAAATCAAAGTGCCCTTTTTTCCAACAGATGGCAATTTGATACATTTTGATATTTTTTCTGTTCTATTTTCTCTTCACAGGTCCCATAATACCCCAGACTGGTGGAGAAAGCTCAAAATATGCCATCAAGGGCACCAAGAGCAGACAATCGTATCCTTTCCATGTTTACCATGTATATGGTGTACAAGACCTGGGGGTGTTTCATACAGTTTTTTGTAAAGTTACGCATGACTTTCACACGACTCAAATATGAAAAGCCAAATATTTATGGCCATAATTTAGTTGAGGTTATTGGAAATATAGTCACCCTTTTTTAAACATCAGGAAAAACTTTGGACATCCTATCTGGCACTTTATAATCAAGTCGTTCGTAAAGTCATGCGTAACCTCACGAACAGCTTTATGAAACATCCGCCTGGCCCTGTTTCATAAAACATGTTATCAATGACAAATTACAATAACCGTTATAAACTACTGAAATCTTGGCATTTGATTGCTAGCCGGGATTTGATGGTAGCCGGGATAATATGATTGTAGGGTCCTCAGGGAGAACAGTATTAGTACTGAGGAGGCTACCCTGGGTAAACGAGACATATTATGATTCTATTATCATTATTATTATTATATCTTAAAATGAAACAGGGAAATGTACAGTCTAGTGCTTCAAAACAATAATAATAGGCATTTGTATAGCGCCGTCTATCTAGACAATGCTATTCCGAGGCGCACAAGAAAAACGTGTTCCTTAACCTTATAATTAATTTTAAAAATGAACAGACAAAAGTACGGTCTAGTGCTTGATGAGGGCGACAACTCCAGAGGTCAACAGAGGTCACAGCAACAGAAGCCACGCAGGCAACCATCTGAAAGTGACAGTGACGATGACAGGCACAGAATTAAATCTAAAAAGGTTTGTGAGATATACATTCAGTGTTAGGTGAAACCTGTTTGAAGAAAGACTACCGTATATGCCGGCGTAAAGGCCACAGTATTTTTGGAAGAGAAAATATCAAAAAGTCGGGGTGCGGCCTTTGCGGCGAAAGAGTAAAAAAAAAAAAAGATCGCAAGTCAAAAACACGAGTGTGTACATATGGGACAACAAAGAAAGGTGATGGACATTTTTAGAATAACTGTCTAGAATAACACATGTCTTACCGACAATTATGTGTTAAATTTTTTAAATGAAGGGCAAAGTTTTGTCAATCTCGTAAATAAAATTCATAACTTACCAACCGAACTCTACTGGTAGATCTAGATCTAAGTTTTTGCCATAGCTAAAGCAACCTCAATCCTCAGATCACGCGAACAAAGCTATGGTGCAATGCAATACACAAGAAAAAGCTGCATGTGAAAGCATCGGAGTCGGGATAGCCGAGCGGTCTAAGGCGGTGGTGTCGGGTCCCAATCTACATTTGTACACAAGAGTTTGAATCCCGCCTTCAACAATTTTTTTGTTTTTTTTGTTTTTTTTAAATGTCAAAATCAGGGGGTGCTGCCGTTGTGACGCTGCAGCCTTATCGCCGGCAAATATGGTAGTAAAAATGAGACTAAATATTTACAGGTGGTTGCTAATGCAGGTTAGACTGGTCTTTTTTCTGGGAAACAAAGAATGCTTGCCGGGTGTTTGATAAAGTTTCATTGTAAATGAACACATACACATGCAGATAGGCATTATGTGTATGTTCCTTTTTTCTTCATTTTCGTGGACTGTTTGGTTGTCATATTTTGTCCTCTGTTTCTGGCATACGATGAGTTTATATCTTAATTTTTGCAACACCATCTTATTCTTCATATTAGTGAAAGTATATTCGGGAGAAGGGGGGGGGGTATATATTTCCAAGAAAAAAAAGGGGGGGGGGTGAAGAGATATTTTGACATTTTACCTTTATGTGAAATTGGTGCATTTAATGGTTAACGACTAGATAAATTTTATGAAGACATATCCAGCAGTTGTCTCGATGGGCTTTACAGTTTTGTTACAAATGACCTTTATCTGCCATGCGCAGAGAGTATCTTTGAAGTGACTTTAATAAAGCCTTATACAGTGGATGAAGTCCAGGGGGGTGTTTCACAAAGATCCTAAGTAGAACCTAACTCTAAGTTGGACTTTAAAATTATGGAGACCCATATGTAGCCTTAAAATAAAATATATTCAAAAGCGAAAAATCAAATATACTAGACTCTTTAAAAATTCCACATCAAGAACATGAAATATCCTTGAAAGTAGAAAATATTAATGATTTGAATCAACATCTTATGCCTTTTAAAATAACTTTTACAAAATATTTTAATAGATGCTATCGGCTTTCCATAATTGTTAAGTCCAACTTAGAGAATAGAGATACATGTAAGTTCAACTTAGGATCTTTGTGAAACACCCCCCAGGTGTGATACATCTTTGCCAAGTTTACCATGAATTAATTTCCATCTTGTCTTCTTCCCACAGGATGAGAAGAAACACAGAAGGAAGGACAGCTCCTCTGAAGAATCTTCCAGCGATGAAAGAAGACGGCAGAAGAGAAAAAGAATGAAAGATAGGCGGGAGAGCTCTGCGTCCTCGGAAGACGAGAGAAGCCAGAGAAGACAGAAGAAAGGAGTGAGGGAAGACTCGGAGAGCGAAGACGGCAGGAGACGGAAACGGTCCCAGGGGAGGCGCCACGAGGAGGATCCAGGGTCTTCAGATGACGACGAGAGGCATTCCAGACGGAAGAAAGGTCCAGATAGAGTCAGAGATGATAGATACAGGAATGATGAACAAGGGAGAGGTAGGGGAGATGAGGATAGGAAGAGGAGAAAAGACGAAAGAAGGGAGAAAGACAGAGACACTGGGAGACATGGATATAGGGATGGAGATCGGGATAGGAGTCGAGACAGAGATAGAGACAGGCATAGAGAAAAAAGCAGGGATGGTCAAAGATACAGAGAAAGAGGCAGGGACAGGTAGTAAATCATGTTAATTTTTACTGTTTGATGTAATTATGTTCTTTCCCCATCTTTTTGTTTGAAATGGGAGTTGAAATTAATCTTGCAGTGTCAGAATAACTTTTTGAAAGCCTGACGCGATATAAATGAATCAAAATACAAATTATGCCTTTTGTCCACTGGTATGATAAAGATTGTTAAGGTTTATGAGATTGTGCACACATTGGGTGCGGGCAAGCACTGAATCCAATGACCAGGTAATAGTATATTTGTAAAGCGCTTAGAGACATTTGTATTAAGTGCTATATAAAAATTAAATATTATTATTATTATTATTTGAACATTTTGAATATATCCAACATGTTCAGCACTGATAAGGATTACCATTCTTACTATGACCGTTACAAATGCACAGGAAAGACCACAACTATGTGAACACAAGCCCCCTCCCCCTTTCATGCTTCCGCATTCCGCAGTGATGACATTTTGGGATTGTCAGGTCATAGCTAGGTCAAAGGTCATTAGAGATCAATTGACTCGTAGTTATAGGCTTTTTGTTCTCATCGTGATATTTCATGATCTTGACTGAATTTAGACTGGGGCATTATGGAGATGCAGTCGCATCTGTCATGTTTTTATAATTCAATCAAATTGGAAAGTAGATGTAATAAAAAAAGAGTTTCCTTTTGCGAAAATCTGTTTCCTTTCCATGTGTGTGTGTGTTTGTGGGTGCATGGGTGGGTTGGTACGGAGGATATTCATAAGAACTGTAGTACCTTTAATTTGATGGCCACCCGCAAAATGAGGACGTCCTTGGTCTGAGAACCCTATTGATGACAACCCTGTTGTTAATTTGAGGCCCTTTCATGTAGGGGTATGTTTATTCAGGTGCTCTTTTTGTACAAAAAGTGGGTCCTCTGTATATATGCATTTAATTTCCAGATACTTTGGGAAGTTAAAGCCACATAGTAGTCTGTGTCCATGTGTATTGCATCACAATTTTGCCGACACCAGATGTGGTTTAACTAACAATTAATGTGTCTGCGTGTGCAAAGTTCTCTGAAGCAGCGAACCTGTGGTCCCACCAAAAAAATACCTCAACTTGCCTTCATATCTCCAGGATGAGGGAAATTTAATATTATGATGAGAATTTAATGATAATGCCTGATGGCAGTAGGCTAGAGCACAGTGCATTGCACAAATCCAGTCAGTTGTAAAATGAATTCCACACTTGGTGATTGACAACACCTGTTTAAAGGGAGTGTAGCTTGGCAAATACTGTTTAACGCCATCTACGTCGTCTTCTTTTGGACAACTGCACGTAAATGAATGGATTTGATTAATGGTAGTCAGCGACTTTAATCTCTACATGGTCAGCGTTCGTGAAACAGGCCGAAGTTTTCCTCACGCTTCGGTTTCGCGTATGTTGCACGCACGTGATTGCTGCGGTCGCGTTGTCCGTAGTCTTATAATACCCAAAAGACACAGTCTCGTCATGCTACACTCCCTTTAATATACTGAGTGGACACTAGAAAGGTGTCAAAATTCAATTCAATTCGTTTTATTAAACCATTTAAAAGAAAAAATCAATATACAAATAATGCATGTATGAAAATTATTAATACAGTATAAATGGTCAGGGTGCCCCTAAAAGCCAAGGCTTGATTAATGGGGTGCCCAATACATAAAGAAATATACATACAATAAACATGAGATACAAAACAAACCTAATAACAAAAATATAAAAAAACAGTAAACACTAAACATACAGGCAAAGGGAAATAGGAAAAGGTGAAGTAAGAAAACGTAGGGAGGAGAGATGAAATTACATGTTTATTGGACATAGGTAATTATTATTGAACATTTGAGTTAGGTTTTAAAAGAAGTAACATTACTGCTGGAAGTTACATCAGAAGGGAGGGAATTCCATATTCGAGGACCAACAGATTTAAATGCATTAAGAGTTGACTGATTGAGTGCTAATGGATAATGGAATTTAGAGTGGTAACACAGAGATGCCAACTAGTACGGATTTCCCGTAATTGGAACGGAAATTAACGACCATTACGGCAGTACGGAATGTTGTCTAAAATTACTTTTTTTTTTTTTTTTTCTTCTTTTTTTGCGCATAGGGATCTATCGTAGCAAGTGCTGTACAGTATGGTGGCCATCCAGCACTCGCTGCATGTGAAAGATGGAAAATTATCAAGTATTCTCTTAATAGAAGCCAATTTTTTATTGAAAACTTATGTGTTGTGATGAACTGAAAATCAATATTTAGCAACTTTGTGGGAGTAAAATCACAACAAATTTCAGATAATCATGCGCGCATGCGTCCGCTTGCCATTCTTTTAAGATTCATGGCGCCGCATAGGAAATTACTGATTTATTCCCCAAATTACTGATTTTGAGCCTAATGGTTACTGATTTGTGCTCTGAAAGGTTGGCATCCCTGGTAACAGGTATTATACTGATGGTAATCTTTATTATACTGAAATAAATTCATTATATTAAGAGGTGCTAAATTATGTTTCACGTAATACATCAGGATCGCAATTTGGATTTTATGAATATCAAAAATTGTCAATGTGTTTAACCTTGCAAATATTGGGCTTGACGGAGCTAAGTAAGGGGAGTTCGAACATATGCGTAAGGTCTTTTTTTGCAGTCTGTGTATAGGGTTCAATTTAGTACTAGTGCCACAAAATCCCCATAAAAACCCACTACTATGAGCCATAAATGTATATTCCTTAAAACATGTGTGTCTTCGACCATTCAATAACACTGATGTTTAACGCGAGTCCTCAATTTTTACACCAGAAACGGGTATGTGTGTTTGTGTTACTGGCATGATAGACCTCGAGTTTGGCAAAACTCAAACCTTGCCAAAAATAATTAGTTTACCAATTTACAAGCTTTAAACAAAAAAAGTGTTTTAATACTATGGGAGGGAATGGTGTAAAGCCTCCTATAGTTTACTCCTCAGCACTATACATCCTGACTTATGGATCCTGCTGAGTATCGTCGTAGAAGTAGAAGTAGAAGTAAAGAGTATGGGCATTTCGATTCAATATTTTAACCGCTCAAACATCACATCAGTGCATGATCTAACCACACTCATGTTTAAAGATAAAAAACCAGTATGCGATTGCATTGTGAAAGAAACGTTGTGGAATCGATCAGAAAAGGTTGATCATCTAGCATATAAGTATTGGTGTGTACTGCTAGGTTCTGGAATCATCAAAATGATAAGAAATTTGGCCCAGTCTTCGTAAAGTTACATGCACTGTACACAGAAAGATGTATATGGGACTACGCACACGTGCGCGACACGTGCGTTTATCTCTCACATCCCGATAGATAAACTAATTTACCAAATATATCAATTAGTAGGCGGTTTCCCGGCAAACATTTTATCATCATGTATTTATAGTTAAAACATATTCTTTAACATTATTGGTAATAAGAGCTTCCATTTCTTTTTTGAAATTGGGGCGTTTCCAAAACTGGTCTTTACCTTTAAAGTGCAACCAGTCCAGTAAGTCCAGGTTATTTTGAGTATACATTACTAGCCCATTCTGATTTCTTGTCTGTTTGTTTATTGGAAACCAATTTGATGTGCCAGTGCCCTCTGGTAAGGCATTAATCCTCATTACCAAGTCCCTTGGAGGGGATGGAAAGCCATTGGTGCCCTGGTTGCTTACTTACAAGCACACACATGCTTTCTTACCAGTCAGGTTAAACAAACGAGCCAACCAACCAACAAGCCTGGACATTACCAATATATTGTCTTTAAACATGTGCTTGATAGAAATTTCCCATTAAAGCCCCTCTGCACTAGTTTGGAGGGATTAGACCTCCCTTATCTCATCAAATTAGCTCTCAATAATAAGGAAAAGGGCATCATGGGTATCAATGGGTACCGCTTAGGCATTGTCGGCTGTATAGAGGGCACAATTAGCTATAAGTAGTGCAGGGGGCTTTAAAGGAGCGATTTGGGGAGATTTCCACAGATATTTCATTGATCACAGATTACACAAATTAAAAGCATGTGCTTTATAGAAAATTATAAATTTCACCAAAAAAGGAGCGATTTTTCAGGATTTTCACATACATTTTAATGATCGCAAATTTGAGAAAAAGGATATGCTAAAGACTAAAATAGCAAGAAATTTCAAGACAACTAGTCATAAACATGTTCATGTATTTCAATGAGGCCCCTAAACGTTCAAACACAGAAAATTTCATGAAAATAGTGTACTTTTTTTGTGATTTTGTACTTTGTATTATATGAATAGCCCATTTGTACCTGTATTTAGGCGAAAAAGTGTGATATTTTTTAGTGAAAATGTTCTTGATTGTCTGCAAACTGGTGATTTAAGACCCTGTTAATGATCATCATTCATTCTATCTACATTGTATCTATCTACGTCAAATAGCTTGGAGGCTGTTCAGGGAACACTGAAATGGACCTTGAGACACAGGTTCTCCATAACTTTCTGTCACCGGCTGTTCTAGATGGCTTGCCATATGACATACCTGTCCAATGTTTAAAGGGATTGGGTTACTTTGTCTCAGATTCTCAAACAAAATTCTGGATTTAGCTCATGCTGCAATGATAATTATAAACCTTTAGGTCAGTCAGGAACCCCATGACTTTTACAAGCCGATCGACTGTCTGATTATCAAGATATTTATGATTGAAATTACAAATTTTGAAAACTGTTTGCCTAACGGTTTTCATAACACTACAGTCTATTGGGGAAAACGAGTACCGGTATGGTAAAACCGGTCACTCAAAGATTTTTACTTTTTTGAGGCACTTCTTGATCAACTTGAAGCACAATTTTGTTAGGGCTTCAATATTACACCATATCACAGACACTGATAACACGTAGGGCCATGTATCTCAGATTTAACATTGTTAAATGATCCCTTTAATGTTATCATCATGCATTACCCCTTTGAATGCAAAGTGACAGCACCATGGTATGACACAGTGGCTGCCAATCCTGTTTCATGACTCTGCAATACATGTACATGCACTTGGTTAGCCAAAAAATGGTTTTACGTGTGCGTGTGTGTATTGGGTTTTTACAGTCGTGTATTAATCAGATATGATTATTTACGTCTGGGGACCGACCTTTTAATGTCACCATCCAAAAGATGTGACTCAGTTACTTAGAGCCCATGGCATTTTGTACAAGTACCTGTTTTAGGCGAAAAGGTGTCGTATCTTGTAGAAAATGTTCTTGAAGTCTGCAAACTGCTAATTTTTACTCCGCCAATTAGGCGTTAAAAAGAAAAGATGTATATTGCCCTTTGCGACCGACCCATAAATCTATGTTTGGTGTTTTTATTTTTTTACCAATTTTTGGGGGAAAATAAATGTTAAATGAATAAAAAAAATATGCATTCGAGATAAGAAATATCAGTCCAAAGAAGGAGAAAAAAAAATTATTAAAACAAAAAAATAATGCATCAAAAACTGAGAAATATCAGCCCATAGAGGGAGAAAAAAAAATTAACATTTTGACCGACCCATGTTTTGGCATCTAAGGGGCAATTATACAACATCTTTTTTTGTTCGGCCTTATCAAGGATCATGCATTACCCCTGTGAATACAAGGTGACAGCACCAGGGTATGACACAGGTGGATGCCAATCCTGCTTTATGAATAACGCCATACTTGGAAACCACGACTGCATGCAGGAAGGCTGTTGTCATTGATACATGTAATACACATGTGTGACTCTTACGGCCCTCTTGTGGTCAGCGGACTTCTACCTTGGACTGGCCGGGACCACCTCTATCCCCACAACAGCCAAAATAATCACAAAAACTAAGTGTATATCTGTTTAATTCTTTTATTAGTTTTTTATTTACTTACAAAATAGTTTTACTTAGCTTTGGAAGACATTGTGTTAAGGCAACATATGGCACATCATGTCATAAACCCATCATCTTTATGTGATTAGGTACACCTGTATGTCAGCATAAACATTCCACCACTTCTTAAGCATAAAATTCATTCACAATACAATGCTTGGTATCATCCAAAAGGGCATTAATATACAAATAATACACATCAGTGAGGGCATTAGTAAGAATTACCCATACGAGGTACCTTGGGAACAGTCTAACACGTTTGGACTGTTTTGAAGGTTTCAAGTGTGGGTAATTTTACTAATGCCCGAACAAAATGATGTGTATTATTTGTTTAATAAGATTATGTTTTATTTGTTTTATAAAATGATTTTGATAATGACCCAAATTACACACGATTACGCGTTAGGCAAAATAGATGCCTGGTCACTATACGCTTTCAACCAATCATTTGATTAGGATCCACGTCATCATCTTATAAAGTTCTATATCTTGTAAAATGTTGTACATACCACTTTTTTATACAAGGCATAATTAAAGAGATGCATGCAAGCATAAGAAAAGTAAACATCCTTCATGTTTAGTTTTTTTTTAAACATTAACATTTTAAACATTTTACTTCAGCTTTGGAAGACATCTTTTTAAGGCGAGATGAGGCACATACATGTAATGAATCTATCATCCTAATGTGATTAGGTATTTTAGCATAAACATTTCACTACTTCCTAAGCAAAAAATTCATTCTTATTACAATACTTGGTACCGTCAGAAAGGGCTTCAAATTGTCTTTGTCTTGTTAAAAATGTGTACATAACACTCTCTTATACATGTACAAGGCGTAATTAAAGAGATGCAAGCATAAGAAAAGTAAACATCCTTCATGTTAAGGTAAAATAAAACGTAATATTGTTAACATTTTACTTCAGCTGTGGAAGACATTTTGTAAAGGCGAGATAGGGCACATACATGTAATGAATCTATCATCTTTATGTGATTAGGTATTTCAGCATAAACATTTCACTAGTTCCTTAAAGCACAAAATCCATTCACATTACAATGGTTGGTACTGCCAAAAAGGGCTTCAAATGGTATTTGTCCTGTTAAAAATGTGTACATAACACTCTCTTATACATGTACAAGGCGTAATTAAAGAGATGCAAGAATAAGAAAAGTAAACATCCTTCATGTTAAGATAAAATAAAACGTAATATTTTGACCATTTTACTTTAGCTTTGGAAGACATCTTTTCAGGCGAGATAAGGCACATACATGTAATGAACCCATCATCTTTATGCGATCAAGTATTTCAGCATAAACATTTCACTTCTTCTTAAGCACAAAAATTAATTCACGATACAATGCTTGGTATTATCCAAAAGGGCATTACATTTATATGACTTGTAAAAAGTTGTACATACCACTTTTTTATACAAGGCATAATCAAAGAGATGCAAGCATAAGAAAAGTAAACATCCTTCATGTTAAGATAAAATAAAACGTAATATTTTGACCATTTTACTTTAGCTTTGGAAGACATCTTTTCAGGCGAGATAAGGCACATACATGTAATGAACCCATCATCTTTATGCGATCAAGTATGTCATCATAAACATTTCACTTCTTAAGCACAAAAATTAATTCACGATACAATGCTTGGTATTATCCAAAAGGGCATTACATTTATATGACTTGTAAAAAGTTGTACATACCACTTTCTTATACAATGCATAAATAAAGAGATGCAAGCATAAGAAAAGTAAACATCCTTCAAGTTATTAAAAGGTAAAATAAAACATAATATTTTTAACATTTTACTTCAGTTTTGGAAGGAACTTTTTTTTTAAAGAGATGTGGCACATACATGTAATGATTCTATTATCTTTAAGTGAATAGGTATTTCAGCAAAAACATTTCACTACTTCTTAAGCACAAAATCCATTCACATTACAATGCTTGGTATCATCCAAAAGGGCATTAAAGTTCTATATCTTGTAAAATGTTTTACATACCACTTTTTTATACAAGGCATAATCAAAGAGATGCAAGCATAAGAAAAGTAAACATCCTTCATGTTAAGATCAAATAAAACGTAATATTTTGACCATTTTACTTTAGCTTTGGAAGACTTCTTTTCAGGCGAGATAAGGCACATACATGTAATGAACCCATCATCTTTATGCGATCAAGTATTTCAGCATAAACATTTCACTACTTCCAAAGCACAAAAATTCATTCACAATACAATGCTTGGTATTATCCAAAAGGGCAGTACATTTCTATGACTTGTAATAACTTGTACATACCACTTTTTTATACTAGGCATAATCAAAGAGATGCAAGCATAAGAAAAGTAAATGTCCTTCATGTTGAGATTTAAAAAACAGTAACATTTAAACATTTTATTTCAGTTTTGGAAGACATCTTTGGAAGGCACATACATGTCATGAATCTATCATTTTTATGTGATGGAAGTATTTCAGCATAAACATTTCACTAGTTCCTAAGCACAAAATACATTCACATTACAATGCTTGGTACCGTCAGAAAGGGCTCCAAAATCAAAATTGTCTTCGTCTTGTAAAAATTGGTACTAAGCACTTTCTTAAACAAAGGAAGACATTTTGTAAAGGCGAGATAGGGCACATACATGTCATGATTCTATTATCTTTATGTGATTAGGTATTTCAGCATAAACATTTCACTAGTTCCTAAGCACAAAATACATTCATATTTCAATGCTTGGTAACTTCAGAAGGGGCTTCTTGTCAAAATTTGTAAGACTTTCTTAAACAAGGCATAAATAAAAAGATGCAAGCATAGGAAAAGTAAACATCCAACACATTTATGTAAAATTTCAAGATGAGCGAGACTCCTCAGCACAGTGAGAGTTAAAAGTAGTTAAAGGTAATACAAAGTTTTGGGAAATTTTGAAAATTGGGTGGATAGTGATTCTTTACAATTTTGATATAGTTGGATGCCCCTGTGGATGTAATATAAGCACTAGAAAATTTAGCCCCTAAAACACTTCTGCTTTCGAGAAAAATTGAATATAAAAATGTACAGGTGCTCCCGGTAAATTTCAAATAGCGCCTACGGCTGTTTAATGGTAGCTGCGACCATGAATATCTCAGAATATGTAGATGCAATATAATTTCCCAATGGGAATAGCTAATCGGTCGATTTTAGTCAAGAAACATTTGTTTATATGTTAATTGATATCTTGACCTCGAGAGGGGGCTATACAACATAAAGAGTTATTATTTTCAATTTCATAACTTAAGACTCGATTTCAACCGCGATGACGCGATCACTGAATATTGTTGGATCATATACATGTATGCTTCCAATATGTTCATTTGAACCAAGTTCATGACCCCATACCAAAACTTTGTATTACCTTTAATCCATTGACTACTGAATTCTCTCATTTCCATAGGCTTAATACAGAGTCAATCCGATTCCTGTATGCAGTGGGTTAGGTTCAGGTACTGGAAGCAGATCTTAGTAGAAATATTCTCGAAAAATACAGTTAATACAACCGCATTTGACCTTTCATATACATGTATGTCTTTATCTCAATATTTATAAGACTGTTTTTATTTTTGTACAAAAATAAACTTTCACCATTGAGCATATATGCTTAATTCTAGGGAGAATAAGCTGATATATATATATATATATTGTCTTCCTATGGTGATGCTATCGCCAAGTTTGAAGTTCGTACCTCAAGTGGTTCTTGAAATATCGCCTTAACAAGAAAGCTTGACCAACGGACGGACAACCCGAAAACATAATGCCTCCACCACCACATAGTGCACCACCATCGGTGGCTGCAGGCTTTAACTCTTAAGCTGCCACCCATACAATGCACCCAGTGCCACAGTGCTAATTCCTATTGTGCCACAGTGCTAATCTCCTGCGTGCCAAGTTAATTTTAAGGTTGGTTCAAGTGCGTGTTATTTAAATCTTTACAACAACAAAAATCGCTGAATTACTCGAGAAAATCCAATCTGACTGTTGTATACAAAGACGCGTAATCCAAAGCTGATAATCTGATGCACGCGATGGTACTTTCAATAGCGCTGCAAAAGCACTCAGCATGGTGCAATGGGCATGAACAATAACTGTTATTACATCTGCGCGCTAGCGCGCACGAAGCACCGTAGCGGTGGCTTGCTAGCATGAACGTGGCTTTCAATCGATAGCACGCTCGCGTGCACATGGCACTATAACAATAGCGCGCTAGCAGTCTCATGGCAGGATAAGAGTTAAAGAGGCTTCGAGGACAATAAGACATTTTAAAAATGCTACCTATTAAGACACCATATTCCAGTCTATTTAAAAAATTGATGGTAAATATTATATTCATAATTACAGTAAGATGCGAATGATAGAAAATAAAATCAATCAATTAGAACTAAAAAGTAATGATTAAAAATTACCTTTATGAAATAAAAATACAGTCCCAAGTACTGATCAATTGTTTAACATTTTAAAAATTTTGAATTAATTATCAAAATGTGGAATAAAAACAAATACCTGAATACATTTTAAAGTCTAATAAAGCTGTTTTTCATTATGTACTATATAAACAAAGGACGAAACTTACATGGACATCTGAGTTTCCTCCTCAAATACAATGTATAATCTACATTTATGATGGCATTTGCTCTGTCTGCAGCTATATCTATGATACACACATACATATATATGTACTTTGATGACATTCTTAATGGATAATGCCAAAACATTACCCACAACCAAAATGAACACAATACTTGTGTCCCTCTTTAGCATATGAAATATCTTGTTTAAAACACCTGAAACCTTTTCCAGTTCCAACTAAGATTTGAACAACTTTGATAAATGTTCTGGACTATGAACTTCCAAGATGTATTCCAATTATAATCTTTAAATTCTTACAATTTTGATAAAAGAAAAAAAGAAAATATGACCTAGATGAACATCAAAATAGGACTACGAAATACCAAGTTCCCTCTTAACGTATGAAAACTTGTTTTGACAGACTCTTAGAAGATGTATTCCAATTACAATCTTTAAAATCTTACAATTTTTTTGATAAAAGAAAAAAAGATAATATGACCTAGATGTACAAGTTCCCTCTTTAGCGTATGACATCTTGTTTTGACAGACTCGTAGAAGATCTATTCCAATTATAATCTTTAAAATCTTACAATTTTGATAAAAGGAAAAAGAAAATACGACCTAGATACAAATTGGACTATGAAATACCAAGTTCCCTCTTTAGCATATGAAATCTTTTTTTGATAAACTCGTAGAAGATATATTCCAATCTCATGTAGTCTTTCATGATCTGGGCGA
This sequence comes from Strongylocentrotus droebachiensis, assembly GCA_035222895.1. Classification (NCBI taxonomy): domain Eukaryota; kingdom Metazoa; phylum Echinodermata; class Echinoidea; order Camarodonta; family Strongylocentrotidae; genus Strongylocentrotus; species Strongylocentrotus droebachiensis. Next base: position 15,002 of record JAVYIG010017398.1, read on the forward strand.
CCTTTGTAGAGGGTTGAACCTTGTGTTTGGTGACCATGACTGAGAGGTTTTGACCTACCTCTCCTGATACTGTGAATAAGGAAAACAATTGTCAGATTAGGCCTATTTATAATTCTGAAAAACCCTTTTGAAAAACTATCAAATAAAACTCCCATTTTGATAAACTGAAGAAAAAAATGTGTTTCATATTGGTGACCATGACTGAGAGGTTTTTACCTACCTCTCCTGATACTGTGAATAAGGAAAACAATTGTCAGATTAGGCCTATTTATAATTCTGAAAAACCCTTTTGAAAAGCTATCAAATAAAACTCCCATTTTGATAAACTGAAGAAAAAAATGTGTTTCATAATTCTGTTGTTTTTTTGTAGTGAGTGTGCCCATGCACCACTTTTTACTGTTCTGCATACGTTAGCATGGAAGTGAGGAGACACTATGAACATGACGGACAAAGAAAGAGGACAAAATAATAGGACAAAATATACAGTTCCTCATTCTACCCTCAACAATTGCCGTGGTAGACAAAGGAACATCCCTTCACTGCTATTATGTAAAAATGTGTAGAACAGGTGAATATGCATGTGACACCTGTTATACACATTTTTACATAATAGCAGTGAAGGGATGTTCCTTTATCTACCACAGCAATTGTTGAGGGTAGCATGAGGAACTGTATATGTTGTCCTCGTTCTTTGTCCATCATGTTCATAGTGAGAGTCTCGCCAAATAACGGAATAATTAAGTCACCAGTGTTGTAAAAGCCATGCCCTTAAGGACTACCCCTTCAGGACAGGCATTTTTTTAAGGTCTTAAGGACATTCTTTGTCATATTTCCTAGTACAGCACTCTTGACTGCTTTTCTTACAGTCATCCAGGGCTACTAGAAAGACTAAAGAGATAATAGTCTCAAGGATGCTGCAGATATCCTCCAGAAGATGAATTGTGCTTCATATAGGTCTTTCACATTCTGCATCCTACCGTTTTGATTGCCTAAAGACCTAAAGCAGCCTTTCACATTCTACATCCTTCAAACTGTTCTGATTTTCTTAAGACCTTACCTATATTTCTGTAGATGTCCAAGACACCATCAAAGGCATCTGGGAGTACTGTCTCAAAGACCCTGAAGGTATCCTCAAGTTCCTCCAGGAGTCCTACAGCCACATAGTGATCTTGCACGTTCTGCTTTGCTTCATTCAAAGCCCAAGTAGATGGATCCCTGCATGAAAGACCAGGACATATCCGATTTCATATTACCATCAATCCTTCGTCATACAGGAGATCTTGGAGAATTTCTACATAAATTGACATCATTTGCCCAATGATTCTTGAAGCAACTGCCAGACTCCACCAAAAAAGGATGGCATACAATTGCAAATACCCTCAAATTTTGTAAATCAAATATTAATCATCATATATTCACCTCCGAATTCAGAATTTCAATCATACTTGCATTTCAACCTCAGCCTTTGGCCTCAGCAAAAAAAACGTCTCTCAGGTACAATGTTTAATTCTGAATTTGTTGGTTCATATATTTTGTTATTTGGAATTTAAGAGCCTGGCTTGAATGCTCCCCAGGGAGTGGAGAATGTGCATACATTGTGTGCGGGTAAGCCTGAATCCGATGACCAGGGTAATAATATGATTGCAGGGCCCTCAGGGAGAACAGTATAAATACTGATGAGGCTACCCTGGGTAAACAAGACATATTATTATTAATATTATTATTATTATTATTATAATATCATCTGTTTGGAGCCAGAAGGGCATTGACTCTGCATACTACAATTATATAATATTGACTGGCCTTGAGGGAGATACCACATATATTGCCCAAACTAGACTCATATTGCCCCGAGTCAAAGACGAGGGCAACATGGGTCTTGTGAGGGCAATATATGTGGTATCTCCCTAAAGTAAGCCAGTCAATATTTTTATTGTTATCCAAATCAGACATCTAGAACAAATACATATATCAACCATGACAATCTCAAAGAACTAAACAAACTTTGTCAACCAGCAGAGCTTGGCAAAATTTTTGATACACTGCAAACAGTGTGCGGCCTTTGGTGTGATTATTACGTCACAATAGAGTGCACGCAAAGTGCGCAGGTTTAATAGATGCGCAATGAAAACGACAAAATACGGCGCGGTCAATATGAGACTATATTTTCACTCGTCTCTACATGCAAAGTCTATACGGGCAGGGAGGCCAAGGAAAATACAAAGAATATACCCTTCCGTTCCAACTGCTAAAGAAAACTAGGGCAATACGGTTTTGTAAATCGACCAGCTCAGATGTCTGATAAGGGTAATAATATAAGTTAATGCCGGCCTTCTGGCTCTAAACAGACAAAATTATCACAGTGTTCTACTGACCTGCATCTTGGATCCTGTCCACAGAAATATGGAATGATGTAAAAAGTTCTTCCCCCAAAGCACTCTTTCTTCTGATTCAGGACACACGAATCAAATGTCTGCAATAGAACAAGGTTAGATTTTATGAGTGGTATTCTCGAAAGCGGACTAACTTTAGTCCATGGTTTAATCCACCGACTTAGTATGGAATGCCAAGTGTCCATATGAATATGTTTTTGAATAATTTAATCTGTCACTAAATTAAAATGAAATTTAATAACATAATTAATAAACAACAATATAACTGTGATATTATTATGTTATCATGGTAATTTAGGGACATATCAAATTATTCAAAAATATATTCATATGGACACTTTGCACTTTGCATATTTAGTCGGTGGATTAAACGCTTTCAAGAATACTACCCTATGATTTTACATTGCTAACCATTCCTCTTGCAGAGGAATCATTCCGGCTACTTTTGGGCCTTCAAATTTATGTTGTGAACCCCGGGTTCCTCTCTTTTTCATAAAAAAAACCCCTGTCCAAAAAGTTCAAAAAATAAGACTGTATTCCTAATTATGTCATGATCGGGGTAATTTTGTAAAGCGCTTAGAGACATTTGTATTCAGCGCTATACAAAAACTAAATATTATTATTATTATTATTATGATAGATTCCTAATTACTGCTGTGAAAGGTTGCTATGTATGATTTTGTTATTTTTCCACTTTCAAATATACATGATATAACTAACAAGAGATACATGTATCTTACAATGTCTTATCAACTGCACGAGACACTTTGAAGTTGCTCAATTATTAGTTTCTCCTGTTGTTAGGTACGGCAAGCAATACATAATGTTTGTCCAACCTTCATGTCGCAACAAACAGAATGTACGTGTATGCAATTTGCATTCCGACTATTGAGATATAAAACAGGTGAATGTAATTGCTCGTTGCTATGTATAGATGTATAGGAAAAGTGATGGCTCAGTTGTTGAAAAATGGCCTCGTAACCGGGAGGTCCCAAGATCGAAAACAAGTCCATGCGTAAGTGCCCTGGCATTAATCCTTGTTACAAAGTCCCTCAGAGAGGACTCGATTGTCGGTCCCTAGCTAGTTGCTTACTTACAAGCATACACAGGTATTTTTAGCAGCAAGGTAAAAACAAACAATCAACATTTGAATACATTTTGAAAATACCCTCTATATAGGACTCTCGTTGCACCCCTTTTGTTGTAGTCTATGGTTCCACTTTTAGTTAAAATGTTAACATTAAGTGCAAGTGATCTTGGTTGGGTTATTATGCTCAATTGCTTCTTTTTCAGGTATGGAGCAGGCTTGGTTCTACTAAAGGAAAAGGCTTAGATGGGTGAAAGAAGCCCCATGCAGCCTCTGTCCCCCGCCCCCCCCCCCCCCCTGAAAAAAAATATCCTGAGTTGAATCAGTTTGATAATATGTTATATCTTTTGTCTTTATCACAAAGTAGTAACTCTGCATCAGTAAACGAGAGTCAATGTACAAATTGCAAACTTAACCCAAATCAGAAAAAGACATAATCAAGGAGTTGTGTCATCTAGCCCAAAAGCTAAAACTATATGCATTGTTTTCCTTTCGATAGGCAGCCAGGCAGTTGTACAAAGATTTCAAATTCTTCTTTATCGTGAAGAAGCATCCTTTCAAGATTTTATTAAAAGTGCTGCAATGAAACTGACACTCCCACATAACCTCTTACTCACTCCACTCCCCACCCCAAGCCTCAATAGGCGCGTCTTCATCATCTCGAGATTGCCAAATAGCCCGCTATTTCTGATTTGGGAAATAATCCTGAAGTTACAAATCACGTTTTCATCAGCTCGAGATTTGACCTCGAAACTTGAAACTCGACCTTGAGAAATTAGCTCGAGATATTTTGCTCAGCGTTCACGCATAGTGCGAGTCTTCGGTCTGGTGAAAACGCAACGGACAAATAGCTGGATATTTTTCCAAATAGTGAGATATTTTGCAAACTATCCCAAGATATCTTAGGATGACAATCCCGACCATACATCCCGCTAATTGCAACTTCGGGCTGATGAAGACGCAAATTAGCTGGATAGTTCAAATAGCGGGGTATTTGGCAATCTCGAGCTAGTGAAGACAGGCCTAATAACACACTGAGCTTACTTCCTTTACGTAAGGGATATCTCTGGTTCATAGTCTACAGACACAGTCTCTATGTTGAAGCCACCATGACACACTAGGCTTTACTTCCTTCATGTATTAAATGGACATGGCACATTCGTTGTATGAAGCCTCAGACCGCCAAATTTGCCAATGCCCCTCGAGTGAAGCCTTACCAAGTTTCTAATGACTCTGACTAACAAGTAAGACTCCTGATCAATTCTGGACCCCTTTTGCTAAAAGCTAGACGGGCTGCTTTTCTAATTGCAGTGCTGTACGTACAATATTCAACATAACGTAATCTGTCAAAGGGCAGGAAGAGCTTATGTAATGTGTCTACATAAGCCAAGGGCTGCAGTCCGGGGGCAGATCAAGCAGGCAGCGAGGGGGGGGGGGGGCCTAATTTGTGAGAAAATATTTAGCGGTGTCTTAGTACCAATTCCGATCCCCCCCCCCCCCCTCCCTCCCCGCCGAAGCTGAAGAAAAATTGAATTTTTGAACTCAATTTGTGCGATTTGGTGTATACTTTTTGCAAGGCGAATTCATTTAAAATCTGTGACTTTTTCCAGCATTAATTTATGATAAGCCTTGGATTTCTAGGAGGATCTTCTGTTAGTTTACTTGATTACAAATTGATGAATTAAAAAATAGTTTGCATAATTTCAAATGATTACTTTCTTTTTTGACCCATGGGCTATTATAATGAAAATGAATCAGAAAATATTTGAATTTTTTAGGAAATATTGAAGCAAATAGTAAGCTTCTAATAACTTCAGATGTATGTTTGAATATGATCAAAATTTGAGTCATTTCAAGTGACAAAATAAGACCGTTGCCATGGAAAAGGAATGTTAAAGAAGTTGTTACGCCCCCTCAAAAAATGAAAATAAATGAACCTAATCCATAAAAGGGAACATTGTAATATAGAGTTTTGCTTGGGTATTTGGTACTGGAGGATTAGCATGGACAAAAAGAAATTGTTTAGATGATCGCGTTATCTCTTATTCATTCTAGTTGCAATGTTTTCTGACTGTTTTCAAGACAAGATACTCATAGCTCTATGTAGCTTGATAACTCTCATGGTAATTTTGGGGAAAAGCAATCTTTATAAGCAACGATTTCTGAATTTTAGCGACAAGATCGTTCGCCATGGCTGCTCTTTAATACTTCTATGACAAACAAATTGAAATTTCAGGACTCATGATAAATTTGTTTAACAGTTGATTCTATTATTCAAATTATATAGCAGAGAGAAATAGAACTTGACATTCTCTTGACTAACGACCATGCATTATTATTTTTATTTGTTCATCGTCTCAATGACATAGGACCAATATTTGATGACACTCTGGCGCTATTTTTATGTAGCGTCATAAATGATCATCAGCACTAGGTTTAATAATTTAACCCATTGCTTACTGGAACCTGGTGGTCCCTGTGATAAGTCTATGGGAATTAGATAATTTAGGAGTCAACGGGTTAAATAACCGAACTGAATTTGAACCCAGGCTATGCTCTCTCTCTCTCTCTCTATCTCTCTCTCTCTATTTCTCTCTCTATTTCTCTCCCTCCCTCCCCCTCTCTCTCTCTGTTTTCAATGACCCTCAGGTATAATAATCTGCCTGGGGGCCATTAGGTAGGTGATGGACATGACCGATGGACTATTATACAGAAAACTTCAGATTGATTATTATTAAAATTTGAGTCATTTCGAGTAACAAAATAAGACCTTTCCATGGTAGCTGCGACCATGAAAATCTCAGAATGACTGGGAAAAGGGGAACCATGCAGCCCTCTAGTTTAAACCATATTTCAAAGATAGGAAGTAACCCTGCGGATGTCATAAAGCATTAAACCCAGCCTGGTAGTCATCAGTCCCTGGCTTTGTCAAAACACTTAAATACTGGGCCTTGAGGAGGTATGATGGCTCAGTGGAAGAATAGTGGTCTTGTCAAAGGGAGGTCCCAGGTTTGCAACCAAATACATGTGTTCATGCCCTTTGGCAATGCACTTTTCATCTTATTAATACTATTCAGTGTTGCAATGCATACGTTTATCAGATTTATCGTCAACTTGTATGTAAATTTTAATTGTTGGTAATTAGATCCCCTTTCTCTCTTTACCTCTCGTCTCTCACTCTCTCTTCCTTCCTCTTCCTCTCCCTCTCTCTCTCTCTTTCCTCTCTCTTTCTCCATCTCTCTATCTTTTCTGCTCTTTTTCTTTCTTCACTATTCTCTCAGTCTTTTATCCTCCGTTTCTCTTTTCTCACTTTCTTTCCATCTCTTCTCCTCTCTTTCTCTTTAAACTCTTTTTTCTACATATTTCCCTTCTCTCTTCCTCACTTTCATACTTTACTTAAAGTACATATTCCCCATTTCCTTCTTGTTCATATATTTTACACAGTTTTTTTTTTTTTTTTTTTTTTTTGTGGAAAGAATATGTGATAATTTTGTTATTCTATTTGGTTAGTTAATAAATGAAAAAATAGTTTATAATTTTCTTATCATGTATTTCTTATCAGCCAAATGTCAATTATGTATCTCATTGTAATCAATTAATGTACAGTATGTTGTAAACTTTTGTCATCTGTATTGTTTAATGCTATTGTATGTGTTAAACTGTTGTATATTTAACTTGCTTTCTATGTATGTGCAATGGACCTTGTGGCAGATTAGCCCTGTGCTAAACAAGTTATCCACTAAAGTCTACTACTACTACTACAACTACTTTGCTTTTATTTTACATTCTGTACTAAATTAAGGATATGTGATACATACGTGTATTTATAATTATGTAAGTGAAACTGTTTTAAATTGTACACTTGATCTTAACTCAAGATACAATGTATATCCACATGCATATGATTCAATAACTACCATACTATTAATCCTCATTACAAAGTCCCTCAGAGAGGATTTAAAGCCACCAGTCTCATGATTGCTTACTCACAAGAATACACATGCTTTCTTAGCAGCCAGGTAAAACCATTATCAAACAAACATTCACGTATGGGGTGCAATCCAGTCTCAAAGCTAGTTCATACCTTTATTATTTCACATTTTATGACAGAAATGGAGAAAAAAAATTGTCCCTGCAAACTGGCTCATATCCTGCCTGTAACAACACAGGTCAAGTCAAGGTCAAGTCAAGGTAAATTCGCACTTCCATGTAAACTTGTGAAACTCAATCACTTGCAGATTTTGATGTGATAATGGTGTAGTCTGTCAGTGCTCACCTATATACTGTTACAATGTCAAAGTCTGGATTCTCCTGTATGAGACAAACCTATAAGTTTTGGTTTATAAGGCCTTCTCCTGAAAACTCCCTTTCTCTCTTGCCAGCTCCAGAGGTCTAATAATCATATGGTCTAATCTCCCAATTTTAAAATATACTACCTATTTGGTCTATTGTTCATTAAGTCTAATAACCAGTCGGTCTAATTCCCAGTTTGTCTAATGCCCCTTTTGTTCACCATCCATAAGGTCTAATGATCATTTGATGATTATTACTATTCATGATTAAAAGATTATTAGACCATATGGTTGATAGACAAAGTGGGCCTTAGATAAAACTGGGAATTAGACCGACTAGATGAACGGCAATGGACAGAATGGGGCACAGTAAAGATACTTAGAAAGACCCGACAGTTTTTGCCTATAAACTCCCTGTACCTTCTTGCCGTCTCCAATGCACTAGAAACAGGAATGGGATATAGACTACAAAAGAGAAATAATACAGAGAATAACAATGAAATAGTACTGGGGGTGTTTCACAAAGATCCTCAGTTGAACTTAACTCTAAGTTGGACTTAAAAATTATGGAGAGCCATATGTAGCCTTAAAATGGAATATATATATATTCAAAAGCGAAAAATCAAATATTTTAGACTTTTTATAAATTCCACATCAAGAACATGAAATCTCCTTGATAATAGTAAACATGAATGATTTGAATCAACATCTTATGCCTTTTAAAATAACTTTTATAAAATGTTTTCATAGATGCTAACAGCTTTCCATAATTGTTAAGTCCAACTTAGAGAGAAGTTCAACTTAAGATCTTTGTGAAACACCCCCCAGAAAATATAGTACTGAAATAGTACTAGAAAGAGTACTGAGATGACACACCTACCTGGTACTTGTCTTTTCCTGAATAGTTCCTAGAACTCTTACCATCTCCAAAGCGCTGGAAATAGTAGTGGGATACCATCCGCGATAAGGGGTCCCGGATTATGTTGATATATTTTGGTTGCTTTACACCGTATCTGTAACGGAACAATGACTGTATTTAGTACTATAGTTCCAGTGGAGGATCTCCCCCCTCCCTAAATGAAATATACAGTCAAACATGCTTTAGTAACCACCTGTCTACAAAGACCACATTTTTTGTTTCCCTTGAAAAATGGTTTCTCATTGAAACATGTACTAAAGGAACCTGTCTTCAAAGACTACCTGTCTACAAAGACCACTTTTTGTGTTTCCCTTGGGCGGTCACTATAGACAGGTTTGACTGTATATATGCAGTATGTAAAGGCTTCTTGGAAAGAAAAATAACAGATTAATTGATTATTACTGGTAGAAAAACAAAGGGGTTAACTTATTAACTCCTTCCATAATCCGTTAACTGTTAACAGTAATCCCCTTTGTAATTCTACCAGTAATAATCAATGAATTACTCCTTAATCTGTTAATCCCTTTTCCTTTACAAGAGGCCTCTACTTGCTGCTTATATATGATTTATAAAATGAAAATGTGCCCCCTGTAAATCCTGTTCCCTCCCCCCCCCCCCCACACACACACACATCTATCTTAACCCAATGTATCATAACCCAACCCAATCTAATCCTATATGTGTACCAATTAATAATCACCAACAAATATTTAGCTCTGTATGATGCGATACTATTTTCAAAATATAATAATAATAAATACTTTTTAAGGCGCTATACAAAACAAAATACACAAATACACACTTAAAAATACAAATAATGTAAGTTAAAATGCATTCTAAAGAAGCATAAAAGCGACCAGACTGTTAGCAGTAGTAGCATTGAGAGGGTGGTAAATAATAACATTCCATCTACCCGCAATTGAACCATTTTTTGATAAATAAACTATGCACTTAGGGTCACTACAAAGTGATATACCACCAGTTTAGAATTCATAACTTTCATATTCTTCATCAGATTTTCCTCAAAGTTTCACTGATCCTTTTTTCTCTGAATTTTCTGCTTTGATTAAAAACTAACTCTACATCTGGGTGGATGTTACCTTGAACAGGCGGGGTATTTCACAAACCTTGTCATCAGTGACAAATGACAATTGTTGTTATTTAAGCTACCGGTACTGAAATCCTTGCTTCTGATTGGTTATCAGCAGATTTGTCACTGATATTTGTCATTTGTCATTGAAAAGAAGGCTTTGTGAAACAGGTCCCAGGTTGACAAAGTCAAAGACACTCACCTGCGGAAATCTATGAAGTAGACATGCCTCTGGAAAAGGTAAGGTTTTTGTATTTGGCTTAAAACTGTTACCATCATTTTCTATGAAGAAGAAAAAGAGAGAAACATGAAATTAATTAAGAAGTTCCCACTGAATTATAAGGGTTATTCATCTGTACCTTTGTAAAAAGGGAGAGATATTAAAGACCCTCAATACTACTGGGCCATAAGGGATTAGACCACCCAGCCAGGTCATTAAGAGGTGGCTATCTCATCAACTCAGCTCTCAACTAACATAAGCAAAAGAGGATCACGGGGGACCAACAGGCACCGATTGGGGAAATTTTCTATATAGAGGGAGCAAGTAGCTAAAAGTAGGACAGTGGGGCTTTAACATGTAAAGAATTTAAGAAGTGAAATACACTCTGCAGTATCATAATAACCCTACACTGTACATCCTCCAAATGATTTGTTAATATGATGTTTTATTTTATTTTATCAAATATCTGTAAATCTGCATGCAATTCAGCCATTGGCTGTGATATGTTGATGAATAAATACCATACCTTACCTTATGATTAGTTACTGCAAAAATAAAATAGTGTAAATGTAAGGAACTAGTTTTTACACACATTGCACTGATCATGATCTTTACTTCGATCACTGAACTCAGTTGTCCTCCATTTGTTCCACCTATACCATGTATGTACTTGTTTTGTTAGTTACCATTCCTCCTCTTATCTCTTGTTACCATTGGCCTCCTTGCTGTTGACATTCCTCTTTCATGCTAGTACATAACATTGATAACATGATCATTATCTCTGTTCCTGAATCTCTGTTCAGGCTTCACCTCTTTTGTAAAAACTTAACCCTTCACTTGCAATAAGTGCTGATTGGCACATCGATCGTGTGCTACATCTACCAATCGGTACAAGACATTAGGCACCAACTGACAGAAGGATTGCTTATATGCAACACAAAAGCTCTATAAGATTACACATTTTCAGTATTGATCAGCTCTATGACAACCCTTTTATCCCCCATATTCTTTGGTTTTAAAATGGAAACAGTAACAAAATCTTGTTGCCTTTGATATCCAAAGAGAAACAGAATGTGCAATCACAAATAAGTTGCGATTGATATTCATTTCATTCATTCATTTTTATTTTTTCATTTCCAACAAAATATAATACATAATAACGAATACAATGTAAAATGTATACAAAACATAGTTACATTTGTAATAAACAAATCTTAATTATAATTTATACATTTTAGTAAGACAAAATGAATTTTAAAATTTAACTGCATTTATATTTTGAGGAAATGGAGAGGTCCACTGAAAAGCAAAGCTTGTAAATTGTGGACCCCTCAGATAATAATGAGTGTGAACAAAATATGGAATACATAATCAATGAAAGAAGAATAGTGGCCAACAGAGAACATTTATTAAAACACGTAATGACTGTAAACAAGAAGACG
>JAVYIG010017399.1:0-26434 GCA_035222895.1 Strongylocentrotus droebachiensis
CCCTCTTCTCTCATTTTTTCTCGCTCCTATAGGCTGTCTTGGACTTGTTGCTTCTATCCCTTTTCATTCTTTTCTATTTTGTCTATCCTCTCTTTCCCTCTGTATGCTATCTGTATTTGACCCCCCCCCCCCCCCAACCTCTCCATTATCCTTCATACTTCTCCTCTCCAGTGTGTACAAAATGTTACATAACATGGCGAAATCCTTTTTAGTGCTAGAATGCGTGACATGGGCTGATTTATCTATTGCCTGTCATAATATAGCATCTCTGTCGACACCTGTACGTACCTTCCTTCCTTTAATTCACAAAGCATTGTAAATTGAATTGACTAGTTTAACTGACATGGTGGTATGCCATGGAATCAAATAGGCTCATCCTGGAGAAAATCACTGTTACAAATATTGCATTTAATACATATTCTGTTTGAGTCAGAAGGGCTTTAATTCAAATCATTTTACACACAGTTAACACCCTTCTGGCTCCAAGCAGTCCATACACTGTATCATGCAAGGTGTTATCGTTAGGATTGTCAGTAGTGGTACTCCGTAGATTAGCGTGAGAAGTTGAAAACCCAGCTGTATTTAGTTTCATATGTCATTTGACTATATATATTCACCTGTTTATGTACATGTATAAACACTCTGCAATGCCCCCACCCCCTCCTCTACGTAATATGTATATGCTTGTTCAGAGGCTGGTCATATCTCATGCATTCTATCATACAAAAATAGAGGGTACCAATCACATAATTAAAACAAAAATGTTGGTAGAGGGGGGGGGGGTCCTTGTTGCTATACATTAGTCAAAACTTTATAATATTACTTGTATAAAAGGATATCGCAAGTTTGAATACACTATCTGTAAACATGATAAAAAAGTGATTTGTGGGTAGAGTTTACTAGTCGAAGCACCCGAATACATTTGTATACAGTAGGGTGTTCACGGGGCTAGACCCCTCGTCCGTAGGAGGTTTTATGTTATCGTTTGTTGACCTGTTGACTTATGGAATGCCAGGACAAGTTTTGTTTTAAGTTGATTTCATACGGACTAGCTGTACACAAATGAATTTTGTATGCAATTGGTACCCTTTAATCTCATTTTCTTTCGATACTAGTATTCTAAAGCATAAAGTATGGTAAAGGGAATATTGAATTTTGAATTAAGTTGTCATTCTCTCTCTCTCTCTCTCTCATCTCAACATATGTATTCTGCTCCCATGCAATATACAAACACACATGCATGAAGAAGCACTTCACTCTTCAATCTCTAAAGCTTAATGAAGAAGGAAATTATGCTTTATATCTTTGTGACAATAACGTTGTTGCATCCAGCGAGTCGCTATTAGCAGGACAAAGTCCCGGTTTCCAATCAAATAAATTGCATTTGATTTAGTTTTAGGGCATTTATATTTTAATTCAAAGCTTTCATTTGATTATTTGTGTACAAAATTCATATGACGTAGGCCTATACATGTAGATACAACAAAAATTATTGTAGATCTTTTGGTATATGTGACTGATAAACCAACAAGTCAAGATTATTCCTCGTAGCAAATAAAGAAGGAAATTAAAGATTTGTTATTTTAAGAAAGTAAATCAGCCAATGACTGAAATAAATAAATAATATGCATGAAGTATAGTCATCCGACCTGTACCGTAATTAACGTTGTATAAACCGCCCTCGTGTATTACCGCACCCCTCTTTTTCGCCCTTAAAGGGATCGTTTAACAATGTTAAATCTGAGATACACGGCCCTACGCGTTATCAGTGTCTGTGATATGGTGTAATATTGAAGCCCTAAAAAAATTGCGCTTCAAAATGATCAAGAAGTGCCTCAAAAAAGTTAAAATCTTTGAGTGACCGGTTTTACCATACTCTTTTTCCCCAATAGACTGTAGTGTGATGAAAACCGTCAGGCGAACGGTTTTCAAAATTTGTAATTCCAATCATAAATATCTTGATAATCAGACAAGCGATCGGCTTGTAAAAGTCATGGGGTTCCTGGCTGACCTAAAGGTTTATAAATATCATTGCATCATGAGCTAAATCCAGAATTTTGTTTCAGAATCTGAGACAAAGTTACCGGATCCCTTTAAAAAAAATATATTTTATTTTTTCGACTTTTTTTTTTTTGACTTTTTTTTTGCCGAATTAAAAAACAGTAGAGGACCTAGGATAGAACCTTGTGGTACGCCGTGTAATAGAATAAAAGTTGGAGGAATTATTATTATCAACTACATATTGAAATCTATCAGAAAGATTACTTTCAAACCAAGATGACAGACAAATTTTCGAGTGGTGAGTCAACACACCGATTACTGAGCTGGGATACATTGCCAGGCATAGCGCCAGGTGGAGGGGCATAAATCCTTTTTTTTTGTTTTTTTTTGGTGTACCGTGTATAAACCGCACCCCCCGACTTTGAATTTTTTTCGGCAGCAAAAAGGTGCGGTTAATACACCGTTAATTACAGTATTCTATCCCACTGCTTTCCTCCATGAGCACTCTTTATTGACCTTTAACCTCTGACCTTTGACCTTTGACCCTTGTGTTGTAGCATCTCTGCTTCGAACCTTTACGGTTCAGCCTTTCTGATCGTGTGTGTTGCGCTAATTCTCTACGCATACCTGGCTTGCTTAAGCTAGTGGTGCAGTGTGTAAGTACATGGGGCTACTAACCTTTCTGCTAGCTTTGAAGTGCATTCAAATTAATTAATCTTTGGTCAAAATGGCAAGCAAAGCATCGCAAAAATCTTTCACATTTCATCCATTTAAAGCCTGTCTGTACTATAATAGGGGTAACATTAAAGCCCCACTGCACTAGTTTGGCCAGGGGGATTATACCACCCTGCAAGGTCACTGACAGGTGGTTCTCTCATCAAATCAGCTCTCAATTAACATAAGATAAAGGGGATCATGGGGGATCAACGGGTACCGCTTAGGCATTGTTTGCTATACAGAGGGCGCTAGTAGCTGTAAGTAGTGCAGTGGGGCTTTAAGCTTAAAGCTGTGTTTCCTTTCATTTCTGCCTTTAATTTAGTCAGTATCTCAAGGAAAGACCCTCTCATGGGACCTTCGGAAGCAAATTTTATGGGACTATTTATGAAAATATGCATTTTGTAAAACAAGATAATTAAAAGGTCATTACTATTTTGGTTTTTTTTATTTCTTATCCACCAACGGCATCTTTCTTTGTTTTAATACCAAGATTCCCCCGATACATCTGAGTCTGTTGGTAGATCTTACCTAAAACTTTGAAATACCCGGTGTGCTATTGCTCTAGAAGATGTGTTTTAGGGCCATCAGAGTCTGATCAGAGTAGGATCAGAGTAGGACCATCAGGATCTGGTGCACAAACATAACCATAATTACTCGGGCTTAAAATTTGTCAAAACTCTACAGTCGTTCTATAGACAGTCATGTTTATTGTAAAATTAATATGACTCAGCTATCGAAGGTGGTGGCAGAGGCATTTTTTAAATATGGTATGCTAAATAAAAATCGAAAATTGCTCTAAATTGCAAGGCATTTTGGGGTCACCTCTTTTATCTCTATGATTTTGGTCAATTTTGTTCGGTCTGGATGAGTCGTAAACTACAATATGGGCTTCAATCATTTCTTTGCTCAACTTGTGTCATCTAAAGATTCCATTCATTCGGTTTTTCAATAGTGAAGTATTGTTTTGCTTATACAGTCACTTTGTAGGTATAGGTCCTTTATAGACTTCTTGAAGCACTTTTATAATACAAAGCGTGCTATTTTTCCTGTAAAATGGAACGTTTTTTTATTTTGATTGATTCTCAAAAGTGGCAATTTGTGCATGTTTTTTTTTAATAGTTTATCAGTCCAGTAATAGCCATTGAAAGATGAATTAAAATGCTGTAATTGACCAACTCTGCTTCTCTTGCTTGTGTATGCTTCCATAATATATGCATAAATTATTCATAGCATCATGAAGTTTATGATTCATCAGGTATCATAGAAATTAATAGCAATTATGAATCAATTATTACTGGAATTATATTTCAACTTACTTCTCCACAACTTTTTGCCAGTTTGTGCCAGTTTGTACCAGTTTAAACCGGTTTGTACTGGCTTCTTCAGGTGTTCCCCAGTACAGGAAACAGACCACCCGAAGAAGTTGGTAGGAACTGGCAAAATTTTGTGAAGAAGAAAGTTGAACTATACTTTCAGTAATAACTGATTTATAATCTGCTATTAAATCATAGCATTATTCATTAACTTCATGACATATTTCATCACAAATCAAGGGATTATTACTTTCATTTTTAAAGTAAAGCATTAATTTCAAGTCATATTGGGCAACGGACATTTAAAAAAGCTTGCAAACTACACTATTCTGTGCCTTGCTTATTGCAATCTGTTTATGCCCCCTCCCCCCCCCCCCCCCCATCCCTTCCGAATGCACGACATATTTGTTTGTTATGTTTCTTTTGTGCCTCATTGTTTTATCCTTGCCCCTTCCTTGGTTTACTTTATTACTCTTGTATTATTAAAAAGGATTTCCCTTATGCCCTTTAATAGTTGTGTGTTTATGTTTGTTTTGTTTTTGTTTTTGTTTATGTTTCCTTTTGTTTTTGCCCTTTTGTACCTCAATTCTCTCTCACCGCGAAGAAAAAAAATCACACAAAACAAAGCCTTTTTCTTCATTTCACCCCTCACCCTCTTCACATTTGATACTTTTTTCATTACTTCTACTGCGCTTTCATCATGTCTATCTTTATTCTGTTCATTTATTGAAAAAATAATGTTCTTCTTGTATATTTTATAGAAAGTTTAAAATGTCAGATAGAAAAACAAACAAAAAACTCTTTCATTTCACCCTGCACCCTACACCCATTTCCATTTCCATTTTACCCTTTTTATTTCTTCTTCTTTGCTTATATATGTTCTTTTCATTTCAAATATTGAAAAAACATTTATTTATTTTTGGGGTATTTTATAGCAGGTTAAAAAAAAAAAATCATTTCCAGAGCATTCAGTAGTAGTAGAAAAATGGGAAAACAGATTATGTTTTGCTTTTTGTAGCAAATACAGCATTATAGCCTTGAAAAATTAATTATTGCCTGTATGATCAAATGTGTATTGTATCAACCAACCCTTGGTACATAAAAGGGAATCATGTTTTTGAATGATTTCATATTATTCTTGCTTACATGCTTAAGTTTGCAAAGTGTGAATATCTTTGAAATTCCTAATAGTCTACCCAGAACTGTCCTTTTTATTGCTGATTAGTTTAGAATATTTGAGTTTTAAAAGCTTGCATTCTGTGTCAGTTTATTCATTGTAAAGCTCTTCAAGACCAGGGGGATGGGGGTGGGGTTCACAAAGACTTAAGATTGACTTAACTTGGACTTGCACCTATGTCAGGCCATTCATGGTTGCTCTCACCATTATGATCTTTAGATAATGTCGATCTTAAGTCTTTGTGAAACACCCACCATATTAGCTTTTGAGAAGAAGTTGAAACTTATTATTGGTTTAAGATCAGTTGAGGGAGAGTGTGAACAAGATGAGTTAGTTTCTAAGACACTCAAACTTATCGTTAACTGATCTTAAACCCAGCATTTTGTTTAAATTCTCAGTTGAACAACTTTATTTACCACAATAAATCATATGTATCTACCTATTATTGCTTAGTCCTCCAAGACAAAGCAGTCATTCGAAACAAAAAATCACAGATGTGCATACCCCCCAACACCCCGCTATACCTGTCACGCTCACACAACGCCAGCATGTAAACTTCCTCTCTTCTTTTCGCGGTCATTCGTTAAGGAGTGCAGATAAGTCACTAGCGCTGAATTTGGGGTTTTTTGCTCCTCGCAGCGTTTTTGGTGCATTCTTTCTGTCATTATCCAGTTCCAATTTGTTTTGATACATTTTGGTTCGGTTTTTTAACCCTCAATCACTTTAGTCTTGGCAAGAATTTAGTGTTCATTTTGCCGAGCGTACTTCCCTTTTTGAGTTCGGTCCCGGGCACAGTGTTTTGTGTTCCGGGGCTTTTTCACTGTGTGTGTTAAACTTGAATGTTACGGGATTTCTTTGTGCATACCTCGTGTGTTGTTTACGTGTGTGTATACGGTGCGGCTCTTTTGTATTAGAGCTCGCTGTGTGTTAAGTTCTTTGTTGACGCTACATATGCGTTTTTCTCTTTCGTAGTTGTTTGCTACGTTAGGGTTGTTTTGTTACGAGTTTGTCGTGTGTTTATAAACGACGCTTTGTTTCGTTCGAGTTTGTCGTGTGTTTATAAACGACGCTGTTGTTTTGTTCGAGTTTGTCGTGTGTTTATAAACGACGCAGTTTGTTTGTGATTGACGCTGGTTGCTCGGCGATTTTGTTTTTAGTAACTGTGGTTACTTTGTTTTATTGTGTTTTGCTTTCGTTCGAAAGTTTGTTTTGTCTCATCCACAGATTTTCCAATGGACAAGGCGTCTGGTTTTGGAGTGGATTCACTTCCCCCAGTTACGGCTGTTGTCACCACCTCACTAGCGAGTGGGTTTGGTGCGGCAGGAGGGGGGAGGTAAGGGCGTCTCGAGTACAGGCTCGAGACAGGTTGCTCCCCGCACCGGGTATTTTATGCCTGGTGTGTCTGGAGTTTTGCCCTGTAGTAAGTTACCGACGGATACCGCGTCCGGGCCAGCCAGCGGGCTGTGCTCCGGCGCCAGTATGTCGAGGTCTAAGATTCATTGACACTGAATAAAGAGACTCCTACCAGCGGCTCTCCCCCTCGTGGGTTAGCATGACTTGTAGAGGCCCCGGGCTTCACGGCCCCTGTGCTCTGTTGCGAGACAACAGCCGTGCGAAGCACGAGCCATGCATTCAAGCATGAAGTCGACCCGGATTGCGTTCACATATGAGGTGCCTGTAATCACCCCAGTGACACGCCACGGTCTGAGCTCGCTGAGGCTTCTCACGAAGTTTGACGCTCGAGCAGCTCGCTGAAGCTTCTCAAGAAGCATTCACGCGAGCAGGACCCAGTCACACTGACCAAAGGGTTTCGCTGAAGCTTCGCACGAAGTGTTGAAGCGAACAGACCCCGGTCACACCGAGCAAGGTGTTTCACCTAAGCTTCTCTCGAGGCATTGCTGTGTGAGGGTCCCGGTTACACTATACCGTAGGGGTTTCGCTCATGTTTCTATGGAATCAGTGAGGCGTGATGACCCAGGTCAATTGACCCTAGAGCCGAGCTTGACAAAGCTAACACGGCCGAGATGCCTCCTTTGTTAGGGGTTGTCGCTCAAGTTTCTTTAGAAGCAGTGAAGCGAGACGGCACAGGTCAATCGATCGTATTGCCGAGCTTATGAAAGCTATAGCAAGACCAGGAAGCCTTCCCTTCGTCCCCCGTTGTAGCGGGTAAGAGGCAGAAGGGTCCGAGCGCCCAGGCTTTGTCTGGGTTGGTGGGCTATTGTCTAGGCAGGTGCACAAATTGGCGAAAAATTTGTCACCCGGCACGCTTGTGGTTCGGTGCCTACCGTAACCCGTGCCCCGGCTGGTGTTGTTCGACGGAGCCGTGCTTTTTGTCCTCGGATTCGGATTTTTTTTCCGGATTCTTGGGTGTCCCTCCTGTGGCGTTGGTTTTGTCACCCCATACAGTCGGCTTTTCGTTAGGCTTTGTGTCTACGGCGCCCGCTTCTCTCGGTGCGTCTCCGGGAGAGGAGTCGTTTGACTCACTGGTTTTCTGGCCTCAGCTTTAGGCTGTTGGTGTGGCTGGGACTCTGTCGCCAAGGTCTCGCTCACGTTTCTATAGAAGCAGTGAAGCGTGACGGTTCGAGTCAGTTTGGCCGTGGAGCTATGCTTGAGAAAGCTAGCTAGGCCGAGAAGTCCCCTTCGTCCCCCGTTGCTACGGGTAAGAAGCGGAAGAGTTCGAGCGTCCATGCTTTGGCTGGTTCGCGGGCTCAGAAGGCAAGAAATCGACGCCGGTGTCGTCTTTGTCGAGTTCTGCGCAGGCAGAGCTCAGGGCTCTCATGTTGCAGTTGTTCCGTCAGCTGGGCCCCCCATCTGTATCGGCGGGTGAACAAACTTTGATGTCGAATTTGTCACCCGGCACGGTATCGGGTGCGGTTTTTTCCGTCCCCCGTGCTCCGGCTAGTGGTGTAGCGGAGCCTGTCATTTGTCTTCGGGTTCAAAATATTTTTCTGAATTGTCGAGTACCGCTATTCTGACTTCAGAATCTTTGCCTCTTACAGTCGGCGCTCGGTTAGACTTTGTTTCTCCGGCGCCCGTTTCTCTCGGCGCTCTGCTGGGTGAGGGGTTGTTTACCTCAGTGGGGTTTTATTCCCTCAGCCGTATGATTTGGTCATGCTTGATTGTCAGTGTGACTGGGACTCGGCCTCCGTTGTCTCGGAGGGTTCGCAGCTGGCCTCGGGCCCGAGTCGTTTTTCGGGTCTGGGCTCTGACGCGAGGGTTTTGTTAGAGACGTATCTTTGTGTTACTTTTCTCGCCCCAGTGCTGGTGGTAGTGTTCCGTTTTCGCTGTTTCGACAGCGTTCTTCTCCCGATTCTATACCTCTTTTGACGAATTTATTTTCTCGTGCAGGGCGGACTTTTTGCGTGATATCCCATCTTTTTGTGAGGGTATTGCCACGTACGGCTGATCTGTTCCTTTGTGGGGACATTAGTTTGAGGCTTTGTTTCGTTTTTGAACGATCGCCTGGTGGTTGGAAGGGATGGTACCCAGCTCGTGGTTTGTTAAGCCTCCTCTTTTAGCAGAGGTAATTAGTGCGGAGGTGGTTTTTGGGCCCCTCTCGGTGTGTCGTTTTCGTATCATGTTCACCGCCCGTAAAGCTAAAGCTGAAGCTCTAGTATAGGGCCGTGAAGCTCGTTTCACCACCCGTTTTTTACGGGTGAGAAGCGGAGGGGCTCGAGGCCCTATTCACACCGGCCGTAAAGTTGGGTTATGGATAGGGAGGCCGTGTAGCTCACTTCGCCGCCTGTATCTACGAGTGAGAGGCGACAGAGCTTGTTGCCCTGTTCACACCGCCTGTTTAGCTTAAGTTTAAACTCTAGTTCGGCCGTGTAGCTCGCTTCGTCTCCGGTATTGGGGGTAAGAAGCGGAAGAGCTCGTCCACCCGGTTTCGGCTGGGGCTGGAGCTAAGTTTGTGCTGTTGAGCGCGGAGTTGTTCCGGCTTTTCACGACCAACTTTGTCGAGAGGGGCCCTGTTTTTTCTCTAGCGAGATGCATGTAATCGCCGCCGTGAAATGAAAGTGTTCAGGCTCGCTTTGACTTTCCGTGATCTGGAGCTGACGCTCTAGCACGGCCGCGAAGTTCGCTTCGTCCCCCGCTTTTGGAGGGAGAGGCGGTGGAGTTCGCGGCCATGGTTACGTTGCCCAGTAGCTAGAGCTAAGGCTCTGGCAGGGCCGTGGAGTTTGTTACGTCCCCCGTTTTTAGGGGTAAGGAACGTAAGGGCTCGTCCGCCAAGTTTCGGCTGGGACAGGAGCTAAGAAGGCGAAGTCGAAATTCTCGCCGATGTCTGCCTTTTCTGCCTCCGCTCAGGCTGAGCTTCGGGGCGTTTTGACAAACGACTACTGTTCCGCCGAGTTCGGACTGTGTCCATCCCCCATGAGTGGCAGTTTATTTAGGGCTGTTGCCGGGGATATAATTCTGTTACAAGCCGTGCTGTCTTGTCCGGACCGGCCAGCTTCGTAGGAGACGCGGGCTGTGCGTAGTTGTTTACAGCAATTCGTGTCGTCGGGGGCGAAATTGACCCTGGTTTCACAACCATCATTGGGTTCGCGAGTGACCCCGTTTTCTCAAGCGAGGTGTTTCTATTCGCTAAGTCTTTCGTTGGAGTGGGGAGGCGATACTGCTCCGTTCCCTCCGGCTGAGGAGGCGGAGTGGTGGTTTGGCGGCCAGGGTTTAGCGTCGAACGTTTCAGTCGGCCGTTTCTGTTTCCGCTCAGGCGGCTTTGAGTTTTTTTTGGGGGGTTTGATATTTCTTTCGCTCGGACTACTGGGGCTTCCAGTTGTTCCGGCAGACGCCAATATTTTTGGCATCAAATTTATCACCCCGTTCGGGCGAGGGCTTGGTGCCTATTTTTGCCCGTGCGCCGGCTGGCTTTGGGCCGGACTCGGTCGCACCGTACTCGTTGTCAGTTGTATTCGCTGAGTTTGCGAGTGTGTCTGCTGTGGCGTGTAAGTTGTCTCCATGTTTATGGGAGTTGTTAGTTGGGTTACTGAAGTTTCAGTAAACCTGGCGGCGGGCTTCGCGGTTTTTCAGGCGGAGGTTTACTCCTTTTTTTCTTGCCCGTGCTTTGGACGGCTTTTGAGTCGGCCCCGGTCATATGCCTGACCCAGTTTCGGGTTTGATTTATGAGTCTCGGGTGTTACTTCTCCGGCATCCGTTAGACCTTTTAGGCCCAGATTGCCTGTTGCTGTGTTGGCTTGCCACCTTGTGCCGTCGGCTCTTGTTTGGGGTTAAGCCTCCGGCTGTTTATTTAGTGCTCCTCTGGGGGCAGCTACTATCGGCGCCTTGCCCCGTTTTGGGAGGTTGGTGCCCTCGGTCCGTCAGTCTGACTTGGACTCTGTCTGACGGTTTTCTTATGTGTTTCGGGTTCTCTGTTGAGTTGCCTCCGTGACAGAGGGCCCCCGGTCACGGGGTGGTTTCTACCACAAAGTGTTGCAGCTTGGTGCGGTGTAGCATGATAGTGATGATCGGGCTGGTTCTGTAGCTTAAACTCTACAGCCTTTTAAGGTGTTTGGGCAGGCTTCGTCACCCGACGTTTCGGTATAGGGTAGGAAGCGTTTGTTTTCGGATTGTGTGTCTCCGATTTTGGCCTCATCTGAGAAGGCCACCGGCCGCCCAGGTGGCTGGTGGGGGCTTTGCCCCTGCCCCCGGGGTATCTTGGTTGGACTCGGTTACACTTTCTGGTGTTTCTGGTTCTCGGTCTGTTTCGGGATCCGTTTTGCTAAGCTCGGCTTCTGTGAAGCTCTGTGCTGTTGTTAGTCTTTTGCGGGGTCTTTGCCTGTTGGTGGCTAGACTCCCACTGTCCTTTTCCCTTGCTACTCCTCTGTGAGAGGAGTCGGTAGGTGGATCAGTTTTCTCCTTACCCCTCTGGGGTTTTTGGTTTTTGCCTTGATAGCGTTCTGCTTTTTCTTATCAGGCGGGAGCCCGTCTCACCTGTCTCGTGGGAATCTATCTTTGGATGGATTGTGGAGGCGGTTCAGACTGCGGGTCCCGAGGCCCTCTCGGAGGGTGTGCGTCCTCGTGCGCATGATGCCAGGGGTCTTGGTACCTCCTGGGCTTTGTTTTGGGGTTGCCCTTCATGATATTATGAAGGCTGCCTTTTGGTTGTCGCCGAATACGTTCATCGCATGCTATCTTTAGGATGTGCCGGCGAGTGAGGAGCGTTTTGCTACGGCATCGTTGTTGGTGGCTTCGTCTTCGTTGGTTCCCCGCTAACCTTTTTTGTTTGGGACATGCCTCCCGCTTGCATCTGTGTTGGTCTAAGCAATAATAGGTAGATACATATGATTTATTGTGGTAAATTAGTTAAATCAGAACTGATTTTATTATTTACTATATAAATCTATGTATCTACCTATGTCCCTCCCTCCGGCCCCTCTCCTTGTTAGCAACGTGTCCCTGTTCTGTATCTGGGACCGCTTTAAGAGAGGAAGTTTACATGCTGGCGTTGTGTGAGCGTGACAGGTATAGCGGGGTGTTGGGGGGTATGCACATCTGTGATTTTTTGTTTCGAATGACTGCTTTGTCTTGGAGGACTAAGCAATAATAGGTAGATACATAGATTTATATAGTAAATAATAAAATCAGTTCTGATTTAACTAGTTATCTTCTGATAGCATGCTTTACATTGCAATCTACATATGATGTTTTGATGATGTCTCATTTTTATGCGCTTGAAACGTAACTTATTTTCAGAGATATTATTCGTGATTTGATTCCATATTGACTTTTATATATGGACCATGACCCACATTGCATCCTGAGTGGAAAGAGATGATTTTGTTACAGCCCCCCCCCCCCCCCAAAAAAAAAGAAGATATATGTTCATATAATAGTTGAAATAGGATGGAGTATATCTTTGCTGTCAGCCTTTGCAATCACTGCCACTCCCCTCCATATGGCATTGAGAGAAATAGTTACAACATATTTACGTGACCATGGTATGAGGTTAAAGCCTGGAGCTCTGAATTGTTCCCTCCAAGATATACATCATAGAGATACTGCGCATGCATCATACATGATTTTTCCACTGAAATACAAACTTGTACTATGAATACTTTTGGTAGTATGCGTTTATTGTTTTAAAATAAGTGATTTAATGAGGGAACCATTCTAGGCTCCATAAAAAGACTGACCAATCAGGAGAAACTTGCAGTGACGTAACTATCTCTCTCTGTTAGCTATGGTCCCTTCCTGGCCCTGTTCCCCATTAAGCCCCGCCCCCTTCAGCCCCATTCCATGTTAGGTCCCGCCCTTTTTCAGACTCATTTGAGGCTCCATAAAAAGAATGACCAATCAGGAGAAACTTGCAGTGACGCAACTACCTCTCTCTGTTAGCTATGGTCCCTTCCTGGCCCTGTACCCCATTAAGCCCCCCCCCCCCCCCCCCCCCCTTCAGCCCTATCCCATGTTTAGTCCCGCCCCCTTTCAGAACCATTTGAGGCTTCATAAAAAACATGACCAATCAGGAGAAACTTGCAGTGACGTAACTATCTCTCTCTGTTAGCTATGGTCCCTTCCTGGCCCTGTTCCCCATTAAGCCCCACCCCCTTCTGCCCTATCCCATGTTTAGTCCCGCCCCCTTTCAGAACCATTTGAGGCTTCATAAAAAACACGACAAATCAGGAGAAACTTGCAGTGACGTAACTATTTTTCTCTGTTAGTTATGGTCCCTTCCTGGCCCTGTTCCCCATTAAGCCCCACCCCCTTCAGCCCTGGTCCCATGGTCCCGCCCCTTTCAGCCCATACCCATATATACTCATTATACTGATGTTGTTATATCTAGGTATGATGAGACTGCGCTTGGCTTACAGTAAGTTATATATTATCCGCTTTGTATATGGAATGATTTCTCTTTGAAGAAATATTTTGTAAAACTCACTAATAATCTTGTTTGTTTTAGATTTACGCCAATTAACACCCACATATTGTGTTCAGAATTGTAGTATTTGAGCAATTATTATTGCATGGAAGATTACAAAAAGTATTAGCATATAAAGACACTCACGTAATTTAGTTTTAGAGTAATATACACATTATGTTCTCTAGATATAAAATGTGTCAATAATCTCTTTATTATTTATAAATCAAAGTAACATTTTGCTCTAGTTAGCTCTCATATACACAGCTCTTCCTTGAAAAAAGAAAACTTAGTTACTTATTTAAGGTAGTATTATAGTAAATTAAATAAATTACAATGCATGTGTCTTTTTACATATATATTATATCTGTACTCATATAATTAATTTTCTTGACAAATATATAAATTAGTACTTCATCCATGTAATTTTGTCACAATATGTGACAGATGTTTGATATATATTTATATAACTGTAAATAATATATGTTTTATTTAACAGCACTTTATGGATAAAATACAAAATTTAATATATAGGATTAGCTGTCTTGTAGGTGGACCAAAAAAATACAAGCCTACTAGCACGTAGATTTAATTTTCAATTGCATACTCCCCATTAAATGAGTACTTTTGATCTTGATTGTAGCTGAAAACCATCTAGAATTCATAGATGCACTCTGATAGAAATTTATGTTTTTATTTTATTTCTAGATTATCAGAATCTTTCACATTTTGTAGGTAATACACTCCTTATCAGTCAAGTTAATTTAGGACCAAATTATTTATTTAAGTTAGATTTCGATGTTTCACCTGAGATGATCACTTTCACAGATATAAAGCTCACTTCACACATCAAAAATATTTTTGTAGTTGTTAGATTTGTATGAAGATGGTATTCTTTTCCAATGCTAGTGGCCATGATAATTCATGGAAGAAGTGTTTTGTGTGTTTTTTAATGACAAAATTATTCATAATCTATATTAATTGGCTGTAATTTACTGATTGTTATGATTGAATGTGTGTGTTTATTGAATGCAGAATGAACTGTTTACTTTTAGGGTTCATTGTATTAACACAATGCATTGATGTACATTCGTTTGTGGGTGAAGAGCGTATCAGTAAGCATGAGATTCAAAATTCCATTCTGAAGTAAACAAACAAAAAACCAAAAGGGGGGCGGGGAACAAGTCATCACCAATTTCCATCGTCTTGAATTTAGTCTTGTGCAAACAGGGACATAAAGTAAAGTGGTTAGTCAAAATACAGATCATTAAATATTTGATTTGGACAATTTGTTATACTATACTACCCCCCCCCCCCCCCCCCCCCCCCCCCCCACCCACCACCTCCTAGTTTGATCTTTGAAGGTATACAAGGGGTTTATCCCACCATCCCATTTTCTGAGGATTTACACTTCAAAATCAAGTTGATGCACTGGTAAGACATTAATTCTCAATACCTCATTGCCAAGTCCCTCAGAGAGAACTGCTGTCTGTCCCTTGGTTGCTTAAAAGCATACACACGCTTTCTTAGCACTCGGGTAAAACAAACTAACAAAGAAACAAAGTGTAATCCAGAGAATTTAGCATAAACCCTGTTGTGACCACATGAGCATGATATTTTGACTTGAATTGTTATGGTAAGCAGTGAAGTGGACACTTTGTGTGTGGGTCGACAGATTAGTTTGTATATCATTAATCGCATGGGATTGGGTTGCCTGATGTTTCCTGACATAGCAACAATTAATGATTATATCCAACAAGAAGAAGTTATTAAAGATGGACATGCTCGTATCATCTGTTTGGAGTCAGAAGGCAGTAACTCATATTTTTTACATTGAGTTAAAGGTACTATGTCCCATTTGCAGGCCAAAAAAATGAAAAAGTTAAATTCCAACTGCATTTGAAAGATAATACTTATTTAGAACTTCCCTAAAAAAAGGTGGGGCTTGAAAATGTCTTCAAGTGGGAAAATAATGACTATTAGTTGTCAAATCGACTTTAGGGCTATAGAGCCCAAAAGTAATAGTCTTGATTTTCAGACAATTGTACCGAATGGTCATACGTTTTATGCTGCGCAAAGATTCAATCAGTTTAATCTTGGCCATCACAAGAAGTGGGTTATTGATGTAGACAAATGCTCATGTACCCTTTACAACTCTTTTCATGTATGTTATTACCAAAGAAGGAAAAAAGCCAGTTAGTCACTCAATAGTGTCTGACAGTGAAGTCTAGCAAGTAAACGGGTTTCCTTGCATAATTTGAATATGAGGACACTGCTAACGTTTAAATTTCACAGATAGGACATACATGACATATTCATAATTCCTGCAAAGTTCTACAGAATTTGAGGTTGGCTGCAAAAGGGACATAGTACCTTTAACACCCTTCTGGCTCTCAGCAGACAGTGTCTTCAAATTTCTTCAATAATGTGATTTTCTTTGGCAGCACACTTGTAATTTATTTGTTGACAATTCCAAGACAATATATGACCCTGTTTGTGTATAAATACTTGTATGATGAGTGGAATGGCTTGTACAAGGTCTTTCCAACATAACACTTATATGTTCCAGTAGACTAAACAAAGGTTACTGTTGCTAAGTTGTCTCTGTTGTTGTTGCATTTGTCTTTGAATCACATCTTGAGAAATGATTGCATAACGTGTGTTCTCGTTCCTCAAATTCACTTCTTCAAATCACATTGTACTCCATGAATGTGATCTGTGAAGTTAATAGTGAATGCCAACAGTTTTATGTGCTACTGTTGTGTGATATCTTATAATGTGATTTTGATCAATCTCTCACACGTCTCATTCATTCTTTCTCTCTTTCTCTTGTTTTCTTCCTCATCCTTCCCTCCCTGATCGTCTTGTATTCTCCTTGAAATGGTCTGCATGTTTGTTCCTGTCACTGTCACATATCTTTCACTTTTTTTTTACTCCAACTTCTTATTTTGATTGCGGATCTTGGAACTTCCACTCTGTTAAATTATTTATTTGTCTTCTTTTATTATGAATAAATATACAAAAATGTATGCAATTTTGATTTTTTTTTTTAATTCATTTTAATTTAAATTTACAATGTTATGCACTCTGGTTTGTTTCTGTTTTCCTCTTTAAAAAAAACTTAAATATACATGTGCCTCATAAACCTCTTAAATTTATTATCTGTATCCCTCGAATACTACATCATTTTGTCACCAAAAAAAATTCTTTGACATTATATTTCATGTTCAATGATGTGTTTCATGTACCCAAATGTCCCTAATTGCATGTCGCATTGCACTAATCGATCCCTTCATCACATGTACAATAACAATAATAACAATAATAACAATAACAATAATAATAACAATAAAAAAAAAACCCTGATTGCATATAAATGCATGTTATGCACCAATGCTGTTCTGCTCTGACATAATCTGTACTCCTTATCCATGTAATCTTATCTGAATTTTGTACCAAATTTCTATCCAATTCTTAAACCTTTTACTGTAACATTGTTCGCTGCTTCCTTCCAAAAATATATCACTGTCTAATCGTATATTGTGCATTTGCAATGTAATCCTGTCTTTATCTCTAACGAATGCTCTACACATGCTTATGTTGCAATGTTAATATGCATGCTTTATAATAATCCTTCAAACATTGCAGTGGGGATAGTGAATGGACTACAAGTTCTGCTACAACCCCTTCACCTTAATGCACGTACACCTTATACAATCTTATCTCAGGAACTTTCAAAGAATGAGAACAGTCTTCCCGACTTGCCAGGAGAGCATTTAAAATTCACTACTTCTGTGGAAAGGGAAATATTTAACCAAATTTGCAGGGAAAGAGAAAGAAGTACGTCTTTGAGAAAAAATGCAAAACGAGAAGTGAAGGTTCTTTTCACAAAATACCAGTAGGGAGTAGAGCTGGTCATCTTCAGTGTGCTCCATGTTAATAGTTTATTTTCTGGATTCTTAACAAAATTATGTAAAGTTCATGTGCTTATTCATTTCTTCTTATGATTTTCATATCTGATTCAATAAGTTCTTATGATTTAGTATCCACTTTGGTACTGCCCTAGATCTGCAATTAGTGGTCTGCTCAACCCACCCTTTTTCTATACAAGACATTGCAGCAACTCTATTCGCACATCCCTTGTTAATTTTATGGATAAATCTAAAGAAAATATTATATAGTTTACCCTTTTTCTTTTAAAAATATATTTAAAAAACAAAAAATTAAAAAAAAAGTTTTTAGTTTTGTTCTGTCTGGTAACCTTTTCTCTAAATTTATCATGACTATGCACATATCTATCTAAGCACCTCTTCCAAAATCAACCAAAGTGCCCCTGCCCCTCCCCTCCATGCACCCCTACCCAAGCTTTAACCCTGTCTGCTTCCAGAGTCTAGCTGTAGGGAATGTGAGTGAAACCCTCTCTAATCCATTACTCACACACTCACTCTGTGCCTTCAAATCTACCACTCTTCATTCTAACTTAACAGGTTGGTTGAATACTTTAAATGTGAGATCAGGGCCCTGTCTCTCAAAGAGTTGCGATTGATCCAAATCAATCGCAAGTTTGCAGTCTCCTATCTCCTACGTACATAGTTGCGATTGATATCAACTCTGTGTAAGACGGGGCCCTGGGGTGGTATTCTGAACATTGTTGTAAGTTTTGTGTTATCTTTTGTTGTATCTTCCAGAGATAACACAGCGCTAATATTGTTGTATAAGTTGGTATTCTGAACATCATTTTATCCCTGTGTTATCTCTTGAAGGACCGCCTCTATCTTATCTTTGACCACTGTTGACACGCCCATTTGTATGGACCCTACCAATCAAAATCTGTTTTATATAAGCATGATAAGTAGGTCAACCAATAGGAATACTTTATGCCATATCTGAAGATGCGCCTAGCGCATACTAATCTTGGGCGTAATTAGTTATTTGAGCACTTATTACGCGCGTCATCATTATGCGCTGTTGAATGTGGATCATGAAGACAAATCACGCTTTCACTATATTGGTTAAGATGAGAGCATTAAAATCGTCATATCCTAGCATGTAATATCTTAGAAAGTTCTCATCTGTGATGTTTCCGGTCAACACACAATCTTCTTCTAACTCGTCTATTGGCACGAAGTTGGTTCTGGGCAAAAAATATTGCCGCCATTATATCACCACGAAAGATACAACAACCCACTACCTGTTGTAAATATTGTTGTAAATACCATGCAAGATAAGATAAGATAAAAGATAAAACAACTTTCAGAATACCAATTATCTCGACATATTATCTCCCGTGCGCATATGCAAATGAGGATTAAATGCCACTTTATTAAAAATACGCACAATTACAAGCGCACCAAAGTATGAGCGCAGGCGCAGCCAATAAGCTAGATGAGAGAAAAGATACAACAAAAGATAACACAAAAGTTACAACAATGTTCAGAATACCAACTTGATCTTATCTTCAAAGATACAACAATATTAGAGATAACACAGGGTTCAGAATACCGCCCCTGGGTTGTACGTCTCATGCTCCTGCAACAGTCCCCAGCCTGCCTGCAAGAAGGTCATCAATGTCAGTATTAAACAGCCTTATTGCAGGCAGCCGACAAAATGGCCCCACTATCAATTACTTACACTAAACAAATTTCTTACTTCAACTGTGGACCAAATACTATACCTTCATGTAACTCTTACCTTCACCATAATCCTAATCGAAAGCCCGGTTTCAACTTTTACCCTAATCCTTATCTTTGATGAAATAATCCAGGGATCAATATTATTGTTCAAGGAGCAAATGTTGGATCTCCAAGCTCAGTGCAAAAGAAAGATAATTGTGAAATGGATGTTTGGGAATGAGTTTTCAAGGTTATTGTTCAACACATGCTCCGGTTTAAATCCTCAACAGTGAAATTCCTTAACAAGTTCCAAGAACTAACTCTGACCCCAGACCTAACAATATCCCTAAACCTAACCCTAACCCTATGATATTAGGAAACCTAATATTCAACCACAACCCTTACCCTAATCTTATACTTCTGATGAAATGAAGTCTGGAGCAATTGGTTGCTAGAGAAAGTGCTGTTGATCTGATGTTTGCTTTGGCGGGAATCGCTCCGGGCTTCATTTCATCAAAGGTATAGGGTTGGGGTGGGGTTGCAATTGGGTTATAACTTAGGCTTAGATGTGGGGTCGGTTATAGTGTTGGGCTCAGGGTTGAGGATGCGATTAAGATAGGTTACTGGTCCAGAGCATTTGTCGCAGGAGCAATTAGTACTGTACAACCCACATGTTAGGATCACATGGTTGAATTCATTCAGAGCAAGAGTGTAGGTTCTGATGATGTTTGTGAACTGCTACTAAATGAAAAATCAGTCAATTGTACTCTCATATTAACCCCTTGATTACTGGATTCTCACATTCCCATAGGTTTAAGGCCTATCAAAAAAAGATGTTGTATTGCCCTTTGCGACC
This sequence comes from Strongylocentrotus droebachiensis, assembly GCA_035222895.1. Lineage (NCBI taxonomy): Eukaryota > Metazoa > Echinodermata > Echinoidea > Camarodonta > Strongylocentrotidae > Strongylocentrotus > Strongylocentrotus droebachiensis. The sequence goes on from JAVYIG010017399.1 coordinate 19,532, forward strand.
GACCCAAATATTTTGAAATCGACGGTCGGCTTTTTAAAAAAGTTTTATTTTTTTACTGCTTTTTAGGAAAAAAATGTATTTAAAACTGAGAAATATCAGCCCAAAGAGGGAGTTAACATCAACAAAAAAAGTAAAGGAAAAAAAAAGGGATTTCTGACCGACTGACCCAAGTTTTGGCACCTTAAAGGGCAATAAAACCTTTTTCTTTTCTTACAGGGACCCCCAGATCCCAGTCGGCAATGGGGTAATTTAATCCAGGTGTATTTTATGTTTATATTGATTAAAGTAGAACCCATTAACTGTAGCATCTAATGGTACATGTAGCATCTTGTGGTTACTGTGTCTGTAGAGGAAGATAACATCTCTGTTGCATGCTCAACGTTACTAATTCTGTAGTGGTTTGTGTATGGACCTTTGCTGAAAACCATGTGAGGGTTTGACCACATAGTGCTATCTCTTGGAGGAAAGCCCTGCTTCGTCTGTTGCAATGATTTCACTCTTCATTTTATTTTTTCTTCTTCTTTTTTTCCATCTGTTCAGGGAGCAGCAAGAAGATCAGGACTTTGAGGCTATCATGCTTAAGAAAGGCTTGATGACCGCTGTCCGATAGCGCCCTGTCGGTCCTTCTGGGGGCATCTGTCATTGAGGATGACCGTCTGTCTGATTGTCCAGCTGCTACAGCTAGCCTTCTGGGGAGTGCATTGAGGGTTCATTCGTAGCATACGTCTGAGGACTTAACACCAGCTAAACACACACACAAGGCATCCGATGACATTGTGTTCCATACACACAGTGGTCATGTGAGGACATCTGTACAGTGAGGGTTCATCCTTAAGAGACATCTGAGGACGTAATACCAGCTGAACACATGCACAAGGCGTAAATGGCAGTGTATTTTTACACACACAATCAATGTCAGTGTGAGGACATCTATGAAAGAACATACTCATGGCCTTAAGACTGTATTTTCATATCTGCATTTGCTGTTGATGTGAGGACTTCTGCGCATTTGAAGCACCGCTCAATAATTTAACTTGTTTCATACAACAACGCTGAAGCTGTGTTTATGTTATTGCATATCAATCATATACATTCTGCCAACTTGAAATATTTGAAAGCAATATACACAAAGCCTTCTTGTATTCCAGACTACTCTATAGACACCGTACATGTTTGCACAATACTACACATGTACATCATTTCACTTTCCTCTTTAAAAACACCAAGTTATTCATTGCTTAAAAGAAGAAAAATAGCATTTAACAAAAATATAGAATTTGAAAAAAATTACTTACCAAATTCATTGAATAATATTAGTTGCAAAAGTGTTTGGCCAAATTTGTATTGGGAAATAGAGTAACTTTTGAATGGTCTGATTTGCTTTTTATCCCAGTATCAATTTTTATTCAGTCCTTTTTCTGTTTCTTAGATGAAGGGAACTATAAATGGATGCAAGACAATATTGATATAGTCTTCTGAGGACATCGGTGTGTATGAATACATTTTGTTATGTATTTGAATGTTCTGAGGACACGTGTGTATAGCTGGTTTCTTCCTGTAATGAATTAGACACATTTGTGTGTAATCATTACTTTTTAAACACACACACATACAGTGTGAGGACATTGGACTGGTTACACACCATACATCTAACCAACTCATTGATCCAAGTGAGGATATTGTGACAAGTAATATAAGCATTCAGCTACCAGTTCCAGAATAGATTATGTTTCAAATGGATGTGAAATTACGATATTTATTTTCTCATGTCATGATACAAGGACTATTAGTGGTTTAGGTTTTTATTTTTAAAGAAACACAACTTCTATAACTTAAAGGTCATCTATTCAAACCATTTTTGTGAAAAATCAGATTGTATTCATTAGAGGTGGGTGATTATCATCATTTCTTTCCAACTTAGCCTATTTTATTCTACTGATATTCAAGAGAAGTGGTGAAATAGTATTTAATTGAGAAAGCCTTGCTATCACTATCAGCCAATTCAAATACCTTGTGCAGGGTTTGGTGATATTAGTTCGTCTGTTTGGAGCCAGGAGGGTGTTAACTCATATACTTCAATACAGAGTTATTGCCCTTCTGGGCCCCATTTCACAAAACTTGTCATCAGTGATAAATGACAGTTGTTGTTATAAGCTAGTGAAATCCTCCCTTTTGATTGGTTATCAGCAGATTTGTCACTGAGTTTTGTCATTTGTCATTGAAATGAGGCTTTGTGAAGCGGGTCCCTGGTTCCAAAGAGACTATTTCATCAATCATATTGTCTTTTCAGAGCTTAAAGGACATAACTCCTATACTTTAAGACATACATGTACACTGTTGTTAATACCTCGGTCACACCGCTGAACCGATTAAAAGTCGATCAATTATTGGCAATCCGTAAAATTCATGTTTGATGCGTTGTCAGTCTGACATGGGTCTCGGTGTGACTGGGATATTACACCTTTGCTCTTTGACAATACACTTTCTATAGTTTTATATCACTTTTCTGATGATGCATCAAATATTCTATTGTGTCTGTTTTGCCAAAAGTATCATATTTATGCTGTGTAGCATTGCCTTCTGTAATTTTCTTTTAAAATGTGTGTGAATAACTTTGCATAACTGAATAAAAAGCTATTGAATTATGTTGAGGCACCTTTCAAGGCACATGTTAGTATGATGCATAACAGATTCAATATGAAGGCAGTGATAGTATATATAACAATGGGAAGAAAATAAAAAAAGTCTTTTGAAATCAGATTATTCTATCAGTGCAGAACAGGGATATATGCATGTGTATGTTGAGTATACAAGCTCTTTTAATTTACTGATGTCATAGACAATTTGATTTTGTTCCCTTCTTTTGTTTTTTGTTTGATATGTTTGAGAATTAGTGAATACAGGAGTTACATTTAATTGGGTTGGCATTAGCACTATTAAATGCAGGACACAAAGCTAGAGAAGAATTGGTGCATAATTTCTTCATGGTATACAACATTTTACTAAATATTGCATAGCTGGTTCTATAATTGATATACATAGTTTGACCCTGAAACCATTTAGACAGCATTATTAGTTTGTCTTCGGTTATAATCCATTTTGCCTTCTCTCTGTTCTAGCATGTATTTGTAAATAATTTGGTTGTATTGCAAAGAAATATAAAGTTTTAAGGAATTGCAAGTTATGTGTCTATTCCATAAATTGCAGTACTGATAATTGGTTGCATCTTTTGTGGGCTTATTTTGCTCGAATGTTTATAGCACCTAATATTGACTGGTGCAAGATTATATATGGTTGCTTAGCCAACTTTGCGCGAGTGCTAATTTATTGCAAATGAGTGAGAAAAATGCTGTTGCCTTTTATAATGATTGTGTGTACAATTTATTGGTCTTTGACTATTTCTGCATCTGCCTACCCCCCCCCCCCCCCTCCAATCAGATGATTGTCTTTATAGATATTCACTTAAAATACATTATACTGCCTTGTTGCACTCTAATGCATATGCACATGTCGGTTCAAAAGGAACAATGTAGAATTTAAAGATGCTATTGCACAATTTCAACCTATGATTGTTGAACATTTTGCCAGCGGTTAAAAAGGAATATGTGACCTGTGATCTTTTTGTAATGGAAATATATTTGAATAGCAAAATACTTTTTTTTTTAAATTTAAGTTATGTTTCACATGGAGCATGCATTTTGTTTGCACTTTGATGAGGACCAGGTATCTTTATGATGTGAAATCATAGGATCATTTATTCCAATGGATTATACAAACCTGGGCCCTGTTTCACAAAACTTTTCATCAGTGACAAATGATTGGTTATTAGCAGATTTGTCACTGAATTTTGTCATTTGTCATTGAAAAAAGGCTTTGTGAAACACCCCCCTGGGCCCTGTTTCATAAAACTTGTTATCAATAACTATTATAAGCTACTGAAATCGTGGTATTCGACTGACCGAGAGCAAATTTGTCATAAATATTGCATTTGTTATTGATAACAAGTTTTTATGAAACAAGAGCACTAATGCATACATGCCAACTGTTCAGATTAAAGAGGAACATTCCTCTTTTTGGGAGAAGATAATTATCATTTTAATGCAGGTGTTCCTCTTCCTGTACAAATTTGTCTGTAGTATTGAATAGGAGAGTTAGGATTGTTCCTCTTTTTTTTTTAAATAGAATAATTTGTACAGATTTCTGATTTTCAAATGTTGGCATGTATGCTAATGGTGCCCTCCATCCAGATAAAAAGTAGTCCCGACTGAAAGTTGAAGAACATGTCAAGAAAGAAAGAGAGAGATAAAAATGTATACAATATGTATATGATTGAATCATATAATAGCTTTTATGAGAAACTGGAGTAAAACTATGAATAATATCCAAAAGAACTAAATAATCTTGCAAGCCTTGCATGGTTAGAATTTTAGTGGGTATAGAGAATATCAACGCTAATCATTTTCCTCAAGTTCAGATTTCTTTTTATAAGTCGATGATATGAACTCGCATGTGCAGTTTTTATTAATTTTGTGAGATTTCTATGGTATAAGTTAAGAATTAGCTAGAAAATTTTTCCAAGATGATAACACAAGCAGATTCTTTGACTTAATTGTGTTCTTAAATTTTATGAAGGCTATAAGTAGTAAATTATAAAGCAATTTAATATTTGATGTGTTACATGTAATCTATTTATGAGGGCGATTGAATTTAATCTCAATTTTTCTAATCTTACCTTCTAGATGTGTTTTTAAACCACCTACTCTGTTTCCAAATGAACTATTGAGCAAACTAATGTTAAATGTATTTTTGCCACCATTTTTTGTTTTAGAATTCAGAATTGAGGATGGTTTTTATGTGAGAGGGGTATGAAGTGTACATGTGTTTATGTGAGTGGTGAAGTGACTTGTGAAAGATAGATATTGTGCAAAGATATTTGATATTGGTATGGGACAGACAGTCACAATTTGAAATTATTATGAAGAAAATTAAATCCTTTTATATAAAGCAGATATTAATTTGTTATTGTTCATGATTTATTGCGTTGTTCAGAGAAGAAAGATGGAGCAGGAGAGCTGAAAAGTGTGGAAAGAAAAACAGGTTGAAACCATAGTAAAAAAAACTTTGTAAAACCGTACAGATATGTCCAATTGCTCAATTGTTACAATTAGATATTTGGCAGAGATTTGGCAGACATAAGGTTTGGATTGCCCTTTGTCCTGCTATCACTCCTTCCTCTTTGGCTCTCACCTCTCTCTCTCTTCTTGCTCCTCCCTCTTTGTTTACTTTTTCACTTCCCCTTTCTTGTTTATCCTCTTTTATTTCTCTTCTCTCCCCTTCTTCTTTCTCCTTTTATTTCTCTTCTCTCAACTTTCATTGTCCACTAACCTATCTTTTCTCACTCTCCCTTTCTTCTCTCCTTCCTCTCTTGCCCTTCTTTCACCACTAGACTCTAGCCTCTCTCCCCTCTCTACTTCCCCCTTTCCTTCTCCACGAGACTCTCTCCCCTCTCACTCTCTCCTTCCCCCTTTCTTCCTCGAGTAGATACTAAGCCTCTCTCACTACATCACTATAGTGCGCCTTCATAAATTGATCATGTATCTATAATCAATTTGCTCCCTTGCTCTAAGTTCAATCACATGGAGTTTCTTTACATTTACAATATCATTTTTTTGAAACAAATTAATGTATCCATCAAGTTAACTACACATTTCCAAACGGCTATAACAGCCCTTTCTACCTCTCTCACCATCAAAAGAAAAAGAAAAACTTAAATATAAAAGACAAAAAGACAAATATGGCATTTCTTTCTCTTTCAAACAACTATATGTTCATTTATTTTATATTCTGTAACAGAATTTCATATCATTTCACACTTGCAGAGTAACAATTGCCATGGTTACCGATCAATATCATCAAATAGAAATGTATCAATAAAGACATTACATAAAACGCCAGCTTTCATGACATCTGATCAAACCATGTTTCTTTCCAAATGCTGTGCCTTGGGTATTTTATGGGAAGATTATCAAAAACCGATTTTCAAGACTTCTCTGATGTACACAAAGAAGTAAGAGAAAGGATGAAGTGTTTAGTTAAATTCTTTCATTTCTTATTCAACCAAATCATCAAAATCCTGACCATTACCCTAAGAATCCAATAGGCTTTTAGAAACTAAAGCGGCACTGGTTGTGAATTTGATTCAACTTTATATTCAAAACGCATCCTGTGATACGGACGTCTCGATAAATAATTCTAGAATTTGTTATTCCAAGTCGAGCATGATGTTAGCATAACAACTAATATTCATTCATTCAGGGAGGCAAAATACATTACACACTTTCAATATACTCTGCACAGAAAACGTTTTGGTAGAAACCGTGGAACAGGTGAATATTTTATACACGACTAGAAGATATTTTTTTCTCATGCTGTAGGAGCGAGTTCTTCAGGTTTGAGATACATGTGCTCATGATGTCCTTCTCCTGTAAGTATGAGAGAAACAGAAAAGAAACAAAAATAAGAATGAAATATGGCATAATCACATTTTAACTTGGCAGTTCATTACTTTGTATTGTTCTCCATTAACATTTCCATTACATCTATATGATCTAAATTGTTTCAAAAACTTAATATCTGTATATTAATTCCTTGAAGTGCTAGAGCGCCGTAATGGCAGCCATGCTAAAATTAGGGTAATAATCGAGAGCGTCGGGAGTGTCAAATCTGACAGATATGAGCGCTATACAAGAACCCAATATTATTATTATTATTATGGAGAAAATTTAGAGAACAAATCAAAGCTGTATTGTCAAGGCAATTCATTAGATAATCAAACTAAGCAAGAAAAAAAATGTCAATTAGCGACTAACTCTTCTTTTTCAGAAAGAATTTCAGCTTTGGGGG
>JAVYIG010017400.1:0-26409 GCA_035222895.1 Strongylocentrotus droebachiensis
TAAAAGGTCAAATAAAAATAAAAACATGTTTAGCGTCCTGTATTTTTGAAAAATAGGAAGGAGGAGATCCCTTTTTTTTTCTTTCAAAATGGCCGCTCGGTACATTTTCCCTGACAGTCGGGCTATTTTTCAAGATGGCCGCCGCCGATTTTTTTTTTTTCTTTTTTAAATCAGAAATAGATCCATTTTAGCAGTGTTTTTCTTCTTTTTTTTTCTTAAAAAAAATCCCAAAAATCAAAAATAAATTAAAAAAATTAAAAAAAATCAACAAAAAAAAAAAAAAAAAAAAATAGGGAGGCAGCCCCCAATAAGGAAGCGGGCGGGGACGCTAAACATGTATATTTGTTTTAATGGCCCAAAACATATGGAAATGTCATTTTTCCTAAAAATAGATCAAACATTGGTTATTGGGTCTCGTTTAAAATTTAGGTGGTTGTTTTGGGGGTCAAAATAGTTGAATTGTAGTAAGAAATGAAATAAAACAACAAAAACAATAAAATACATAAGTTAAAAAACAATGAAATACATAAGAAATTATCAAAACAAGAGATAATATAAGGAATAAGCTGGCTCTTCCAAATTGTGTTGTCATATTATTATTCCAAATGGTTTAATGAATATATGTGGTGAAAAAGAATGCTTAAATATGAATAATATATGATTTATGGGCAAAAATGTGATTTATGACCTTATTTGCATAAATTACCATAAATATGCAAATGAGTGATTTTTTTCGAAAATTGAAATTATCATATTATTTTATACACATTACTTGACATGCAATCATGCACATTTTTGTGGAGAATGGCAGTTTCACGGCCGAGATCTTAAGGGGGGCCATAATCCCCCCCCCCCGGCCGTACTAAAACCTCAAATAGCCCGGCCTTTTTAGTTGTTTTTACATATTTACATTCAATTGATCTTTAATTAGTTATTTCCCCAGGACTGGGACGAGCTACCTCAAAACATCGTCGAACTGCTTTCTTTGGAGCAGTTCAATGTGGCTCTTGAATCAAATTAGTTCCCTTTTCAGGAACTGTATCGCATAGAGCTGTATATAACAGCTATAATATGCTTTACCCTAATATCTAGATGCTGAACAGGCGTTGATGAGTATTACCATGGAGATGGGGGGGGGGGGGGGAGCGAGGGGGTGGGATAAGCGGACACATTTTTTTTTTTTTTTGAAGTCCAAACAAAAATCGCAACGACTCAGCCAGCCGGAAAGTCGCTCAGTGGGGGGGGGGTAAGCGGACACATTTTTTTTTTTCTTTTGGTCTCGAAATTTGAAAATTTGACATTTTTCTTCGTGGGGGGGGGGGGGGGGGTAAGGGGGGGGGGGGGGTAAGGGGGGGGGGGGGTAAGCGGACACATTTTTTTTTTTCTTTTGGTCTCGAAATTTGAAAATTTGACATTTTTCTTCGTTGGGGGGGGGGGGTAAGGTCACCTTTTTTAGGTTAGCCGTGGGCATATTTTTTTTTTTTTTTTTTTAATAATTAAAAAAAAAAAAAAAAAAAAATCCAAAGGGGGGGGGGGGGGGGGGTTAAGTTTTTTTAGGGGGGTTTACACACATAAAAATACCAAAGGGGGGGTTTGAACCCCCAAACCCCCCCCCCCCCCCCCCTGCGTACGCCCCTGCATACAAGTAGTAGAATACAGGTTGTTTATACAAGATAGCTGAAAAGGGATACATTACATTTACGAATACATGATATAACGTTAACCATGTCAATCGAATTTAATAATTTTAAAAATAGGAAAAATTGGTTATAGCTTCGCACGAAACCCCCCAAAAGTTTATTTACACGTCATCAGCAGATAACAGGGATTTTAAAGTGTGTTTAAAACTGTTTAAAGTAGAACTCTCAAGTTGGTTCCATAATCAATTTCCAGAAATTAGAGGACTATTTTTGTATGTGTCCGTCCTAAGTTTGGGTACACACAATGCATCCCTTATAGCACTTGTGTTGTGATCATGTAGTTATAGCTGACGTGATATAAATATTTTTTAAAGTAGGCCTATGTTGGTGCCATGTCATGCATTGATTTATACATCATCACTGCACGTCCATGTAAACTGGAAACGTGTCTGAATAGGCATCCATGCATCCTAAGCGACTAAACATTATCATCTCCCAGCACTACCCGTACAGCTCTTTTTTTTTAACCTTTTGTAATTCGTCAGTTTGTCTTGAAAATCGCTCAGATCAAACCGAGGAACTAAAATCAAAATGTGGAAGTACGATGGCATTAATATACAGAAGTGTCACTTGTTGGAACATAACTTTTGGCTGTCGAAGAGTCCACGATCGAGGCCGATAAAAAAATGTTTTGTGAGGGTGTTTGAGCGTATCTTTGTGTATAAAATAAACATTTTGTGCGGTACATGCTATATATAGGATGAAATTATGAATTCGACTGCCTGGTTTATAGGTAACGGTGACTATATAGCATGGGCGTCAATCCTTACAGGCGCGGATCTACGGGGGGGGTTTAGGGGGTTTAAACCCCCCCTTGGGCGGCCCAGAAAAAAAAAAAAAAAAAAGGGAAAAAAAAAAAAAAAAAAAAAAAAAGAAAGAAAGAGAAAAGAACGCACGCTGGAGAGAAACCCTTTCAAGTGCAAATATTGTGAGAAGATATTCAACTCATCTGTTAACTTAACCAAACACATGATAACTCTGGATATAACTGTGTATTAAACTGTTACTTGATTTAAAAAGACGTTATCATGCACTGCTTTTTATGGTCTCCATTGTGTTAATAGATGCCAGGAAAACATCACTTACGGGGTTCAAATAAACACCCCCCAAAAAATCGGCTCGCCGCTTCGCGGCTCGTGGACGATGCTCCGCATCGTCATTATTTTGGTCAAACCCCCCCTTAGCAAAAAGCTACATGTAGATCCGCCCCTGCCTTACATAATAGTGTTCAGGGGGGGGGGGGTGAATGAATAGATCACCCCCCCCTAGCTGAACAATAGGTATCAATTACAGATCTACGCCCATGCTATATAGTGAGTAACAGAAGTGTAGTGGGTACGTGGGGCGGGGGGGGGGGGGCGATGGTACTGCCTGGAACGTGCGAAATGAAAAACAGATAACAAGAAAAAGAAATGAACGAACTTATGATGGGTCTTTATAATGTATATGTGCAATCATAATTTGCATTACGTAATATTGCGTTTAAGAACTGTAGGCAACTCTGTGGCGTATCTTGTTAGTTCTCCTCCAATTTAATCTGTACTTAAAAAAAAAAATGTTGTCTCCCCTCAATAATTTCAATGATACATGCACCCTAAATATGGGTATTTTTGTTTGGGGCTGGGGCTATTTCTCTTGCAAAACCGAATTAGAAATGAGCCGAGTGTTGTGCGATACGAGTTTTCTCCAAGGCGATTCTTTTCATCGTTAAAGTTACGTGGAAGTAGTTAGGCCGACGTACGTTGATTGCATACGTGTTTACGCACTCTAGAGTCTACATCAAACCACACTGGATTGGCAGAAAGGGGGAACATATCATAGATAAAACATAAAAAGAGGTAACTAGTTTTACAGTTCACCATTTCATGTGTATGTTTGCTTTATTATTGGGCCTTCTCATGAAATAAACCACTGGCCATTTCATTTGGGTGTGTACACACACTTGCGTGTCAACGAGTAGAACAACTCCTACTTAATTAATGCATCAATCAATGCAATGGCAATATGCATGCATTAACTCCAGTGATCTCGGACGCCTTCAGAGCCTGCACAGGAAAACGATTGAAACAGCGGGTTGGGTGGTATTTTTTCGAAATGTAAAGAAATAGATCTAGTAGTAATAACAATTTTGACTTAGTTAGAGTAAGACCGCCAAACTTTGGACACTTAAGACAAAACGGGGGAAAACATTAAATTCTTTTTTAATTATTGAAAGATCAAATATTCTAGATCTAGAGTCTACTATTATTGTGCAAATACTAGGTAGAGTGCCCAGTATTCGGTCACTTAAGGGGAAATCACTAATATTTTGAATTCTTACCTCTTTTATTTTGCAATCTACCCATCAAAAGAAAAGAAAAATAGATCTAGTCTAGATCTAGAGTAAAGCACTCCAGCAAAGCATAGAGAGTCAATGCTAATGCGTATTGACCTCTAGCACTGCATACATGCTGTGAGGCAGGGACCTAGAAGTCTATACACAAATATACACACCACACAATATCGCATAGACTGTACACAATCATGTCGATGCAGCTGTAAGCAAAGTTTGACACTAGACTTACAATTTGAATTTTTAAATTATTCTTTTTAACATCAGTAAGTTGAAAAAAATGTATTTTACTGCTATTTAGGTGTCATCAATTGTCACACAAGTAGCGATTTTGAGTGAAATCAGTTGAGTTTTGTACAGTGGTGTTTGAAATGTTGAGAATCAAAAGCACAGCTTTTACTACACAGCCAGGATAGTGATGCTCCTATGTGTGGAGTAAAGTACCCGGTTTTCGGCCACTTCAGACAAAATCCTATTTATTGGACTCTTTACTTCCTATTTATTATCATTTCTTGTTCAAATCATGAAGCAAATATTATTATTATTTAAACAAAAAAAGAATCCCCAAAAAAAATCACGAATTGCCATGACAATATTCATTTCAATTTTCACTGTTTTGGAGCCGGTTATCGGCCGAGCGTTTCAGTTTACGGCCGCATGTACAAAGTCAATAGGAAGCGCTCGCGCGCGCCGTGCGTTTCTGCGCTGATGTATAGCACAAGCGGGCGGAGCAGGTATCCCACGTCGGAGCTCCCGGGTGCTCGCCTGACCGAATACAGGCACAGCGGTGATCGGAAGTTGGAATCTGAATTAGACGGACATATCGTGTGTGCGTCGCGGTGTGCGGCTGCATTGATTTAATACATGCGATGAGATACTTTTGAGCTTGCGACCAGCACAAAATCGGGCTCTATATCTGAAAAATACTTGAAATAAAGCTCATTTTATGGTACCCATATTTCTTACATACACGCGTAAGAAACTCGATTTTTCAGATTTGGGTAGCGGGACCGCCGATTACATCGCTAAAATGTGATATTTTAGGATATATTTTTCATTGCAAATGTGGTTCTTCAGTGACACTGGCATGGTATGGTATGTGTGGGATATGTGTTATGCTATTATGCGATGTATTTTAAAGTGATTTTACCATGTATCCAACCAATTGGCCGAAAACCGGAGCTGACCGATTACCGGGTACTTTACTCTAGACTAGAGTAAAGGAGCCGGTAATCGGACAGCTCCAGTTTTCGGCCGATCCATTGGATGCATGGTAAAATCCCTTTAAAATACATCGCATAATAGCATATCACATATCCCACACATACCATACCATGCCAGAGTCACTGAAGAACCACATTTGCAATGGAAAATATATCCTAAAATATCACATTTTAGCGATGTAATCGGCGGTCCCGCTACCCAAATCTGAAAAATCGAGTTTCTTACGCGTGTATGTAAGAAATATAGGTACCATAAAATGAGCTTTATTTCAAGTATTTTTCAGATTTAGAGCCCGATTTTGTGTTAGTCGCAAGCTCAAAAGTATCTCATCGCATGTATTAAATCAATGCAGCCGGACCCCGCCACGCACACACGATATGTCTGTCTAATTCAGATTCCAACTTCCGATCACCGCTGTGCCTGTCTTCGGCCAGGCGAGCACCCGGGAGCTCCGGCGTGGGATACCTGCTCCGCCCGCTTGTGCTATACATCAGCGCGGAAACGCACGGCGCGCGCGAGCGCTTCCTATCGACTTTGTACATGCGTCCGAAAACTGGTACGCTATGCCGATAACTGGCTCCAAAACAGTGAAAATTGAAATGAATATTGTCATGGCAATTCGTGATTTTTTTCTGGGATTCTTTTTTTGTTTAAATAATAATAATATTTACTTCATGATTTGAACAAGAAATGATAATAAATAGGAAGTAAAGAGTCCAAAAAATTGGATTTTGTCTTAAGTGGCCGAAAACCGGGTACTTTACTCTAGGTCTATTCCTCTAACAGGATTTTATAGTCACTTAGGCCATGTAAAATTGATTACATGTTGATCGTCCAGATTTTTTGAAAAAGAGGAGGAGGGTGTACCATGTTATTTGATATTTGATATTTTTCCCAAGATGGCTGCCGCGTGTACAAATAGTATATAGATCTAATTGAATATGTACATCAACCAACGTTGCTGTAGTATGCAAGTCGTTGCATGCGCATGCATTCTGTCTGAAATCCAGCGCTAGAGCGCGGCCGCGCTATCGTGAGGTATCTGCGATGCGATGATCAGTCGACTCGATCGACTCATCTCTAGCTAGCTCCTCGACCCAAGCATATACATATTACATGCGATATATGCATGCGCAGCGCATGCATCGTCGCATCATTTTTTAGCGCAGCTTCACTTCAGCATATCGCCGATCATATAGCATATCAACCACTCTACATTTCAATACAATTTTTTCTAGAGTCTTAGTATGTTTGTACAAGAATATTTGAACAGCGTATTTGAAGAAAAGGTGGAAAAGATGCATATGGTAAGTATTCTGTGTTGTTTTCTGAATAAAAAGAAAATATATCAAATATCAAATATAAGGAGGCGGGCGGAAAAAAGGAAGCGGGCGGGGACGATCAACATGAAATCAATTTTACATGGCCTTAAAGAATGATAACAAATATATCTCCGAAAGAAGACGGAGCATTTTTCTGCCCAGAATTCGGTCGCGCCGATTAGAATTCGGTCACGCGATTTGTGCGTGGTATCTACGTTGCCAAGGAGCCAAGCGTATTTGCGCACTATTTTCACACAATTGCACGATAAAGCACTGAATGTCAATGCATTGACCGAATACTGGCCGAGCGATACCGCATGGCAAGGGTATCGTATAAATAGCTCTTGCACATCGGCAAGTGCGTCATTTACAAATTCGCTGCGATGGAGTGAACACGGAAGTGATTCTCTTCACACACATACTAAATTCATTGCGACAGCACACGTAGTTGTTTCGCAGGAGTCGGGCTAACTCGGACCAGGTGACAACTCGGCCCAGCTGTAAAAACGGTCATTTTTTGCATGTTTAGGTTTAGGTTTAGGGTTAGGGTTAGGGTTAGAGTTAGGGTAAAATGACAAAAAATGACCGTTTTTGCAGCTGGGCCGAGTTGTCCCCTTGTCCGAGTTAGCCCGGATCCGTTTCGCAATAGACTTCTACATATGGCTATGCATGTTAGCGCATGTGCTAAGAGAACGCGGAAGTGCAGAAAGTTGTGCGACACTGACCAATTTTGAGCTAAGGTGGAGATCTTTCCGGGGCCCTAAATCTGATTTAATTTTGAGAGTTAAGAGAAGTTGTTCAGCTGTCTGATTTGTGCAAGTTTTGTGGCTCATAAATTATTTTTTAAATTGTTACAGCTGTTGAAACTGGGCGCGCTACCCTATGACCAAACTAAGTACACAGACATTTTATTTTAGAACATATTACAAAATGTGATATTTGAATAATTCGATCCATGATTTCTCATATTCTAAACAAATTCATTTATTTCAATTAGACTATTACCAACTGGACAGCAAAGTTTTTTACTACAGAGTACAGATTGGTTCAACTGGAAAATTTATCGTCAAAGGATTTTCAGAGATATCGGGATCTAAAAATTTGATGTCTGATTGTGCGTGCGCGCTACATCTAAGAAATTCATAAAAACAATGAGACCTAACTTCACGCACAGGGGTTTACAGTTGATTTATCAAAAATAAGGTAATAATTTGCAAGGCAAGATATCATTATCATACAATCAGTTGGTACCACTTTTTACTTACAATTTTGAGGAAATCTGATCTCAAATTGAAGATTTTCAGACCCTTATCGGTAAGTTGATAATTTTTCGGAATGGACGCAAAAGATTGCAAAATTTGCCGATCTTTTGTCAATATTTTCACAATTTCGTACCCAATTCCAAAGAAACTTTTATCTCTGGGTAATTTTATGTTCCTCTTTCCATTGGCGATATCAGATTTTCGAAATCTTACTGATAATTTGAGATAGCGAACTTTGATCACACCGCCATTCTGAAAATGAAATATTTGTTGATATTTCTATTTTATGTGTGTACCTATGGCTACGAAACCGAAATCGTACCTCACAAACACACTATCCTGTGCTAATTAACTCTCTATTAAATTACATATCTCACTCTCACAGGTAAATTAAAGTGGAAAACCAACGTAAATCTGTTGGCACTGCACTCACAACTGGCAACTGAGAACTTCTGAGAAACGCCCACTTTGGTAATCTTGATCTATTTGAAGCCTAAGGACTAAGCTTCACCATGGGTGGGGCTTTCACCAAACTATTTTCCAGTTTATTTGGCAAGAAAGAGATGAGAATATTGATGGTTGGATTGGATGCTGCTGGAAAGACGACTATCCTCTACAAACTCAAGCTTGGTGAAATTGTCACAACCATCCCAACAATAGGTATATATGAATACAAGGATTAGTTGTGTGATAGAGTTTCTATGGTTATCTAGAGTTTAGAGCTGGGGGGCGTTTCATGTTGATGAATCTGGAAAGAAATAGAATATTTCAAATTTCTTGAAGACGCGAGTATACATGTACTGTACGTACATTTAATTGAATAGAAATAAATTTGCGGACAGAGATTCAGGGACTAGGTTGTGCTCTTCTTAAAGCCTTCTGGTCTGAACAACCCATCTATTGCATAATATTAAAGCAATCCGGAAGTAGTTTTGTACATGTAAGTTACCAGTATCTCGTGAAGAGTATATTCATTATCTCAACTCAATATAAGACTTAATAATAAGACATTACAATATATTGCCAGACACATTTTGATGTTATTTAATTTTTTTAATATTTTGCAGGTTTCAACGTAGAGACAGTGGAATACAAGAACATAAGCTTCACAGTGTGGGATGTAGGTGGTCAAGACAAAATCAGGCCACTGTGGAGGCATTACTTCCAGAACACACAAGGTATGAATGTACTTTTATAATGACATGTTGCTCACATGTCCTGGCTACAATTGTTTCATAGTGATGATCAGCTTCTACCGTAGACCCAACATTATGCATAACACTAACCCTAAACCTAATCTAAAACCCAATTGCAACGCTAACCCTAAACCTAATCTAAAACCCAATTACAACACTAACCCTAAACCTAATCCAAACCCCAATCGCAACCCTAACCCCATCTCTATATTTGACAAAATAAACCCAGAGCACGTGTCAGATCACTAAGTATAAATTTAGGAAGTACTGTGTTAAGCATGAATTGTGACATTTTCCTTTTAAAGGGCTTTTTTAGCCTGTGAAACTTGCCATTCTTAAAGCTTTGAATAAAACTATACAAATTTCACCAAAAAAATCTTCCATTTTGGACAAATAATGATGTCTAGTATTGATTAGGTATGGGATTCTGATTCCTTGCACTGGCTTGGCATTGCACTTCTGCCATAGCTAATTAGTATCATATGGATGGGCAGCTAAATCGCTTTAAAGTTTCAGGCCTTTATTATGGAGACTGCATTTCAGAGAGAAAAAAATAATTGTGTTGTGGTCTTACAGTGTACATGTACATGTGCACATACTTGTAGCTCATCTACAATGTACACGCAATACTCTCAATTATCGTCTCTTGGGGCGAGAAGGGTTTTAACTTTACAATGTAGTTAATACTAGTGCTGTAGCCGAACCGAACGGAAGTTTGCCGAACATGGCACTTCCGATCCGAACCGAACGCAAAGGCCTGGTTCGGATGTTCGGCAAAAAAATGTAAACGTTTTTGCAAGCTAATAAACTTGTCATTTTGTACCTAATTTTCATGTCATGATTGCTCATTTTATAACATGATTCTTTTAAAATTGAAAATAAAATACGATTCAAGACGGAAATACAAATGTAAGTAGTATTTTTCTTCAAAATTTGTGCTGGTCGGAAGCAGTGTGCAGACGTCCTCCGTGCTGGTCGGGCCCGGCAGGCCCGGCCTGCCCGCCCAGTGCCGACGGCCGTGGCTATAACGCTGCTTGCTATTATATTACCGAACCCCGAACCAAACCAAGTTCGGGTGAAAAATTGCTGAACTCTGCCGAACCGAACACGAACAAAGCGTCTGACTTACAGCACTAGTTAAAGGGATCGTTTAACAATGTTAAATCTGAGATACACGGCCCTACGTGTTATCAGTGTCTGTGATATGGTGTAATATTGAAGCCCTAAAAAAATTGCGCTTCAAAATGATCAAGAAGTGCCTCAAAAAAGTAAAAATCTTTGAGTGACCGGTTTTACCATACTCGTTTTCCCCAATAGACTGTAGTGTTATGAAAACCGTCAGGCGAACGTTTTTCAAAATTTGTAATTCCAATCAAAAATATCTTGATAATCAGACAGGCGATCGGCTTGTAAAAGTCATGGGGTTCCTGACTGACCTAAAGGTTTATAATTGTCATTGCATCATGAGCTAAATCCAGAATTTTGTTTCAGAATCTGAGACAAAGTTACCGGATCCCTTTAATACCCTTCTCTGGGCTACTGGCTCTCAACAGAAATTATGTAGGATTGCACACAAATTTTAAAAAAATTGATTAATCACATATTTTATGAAAAATAATATTAAACATACCGGTAGTACAGTACTTCTGAACTTTTTTCTGATCTCTTCAAAAAAAATTCTCCCCCAACTTGTCCCCCTCGCAGGTCTGATATTTGTTGTAGACAGCAACGACAGAGAAAGAATAGGTGAAGCACATGATGAGCTCAATAGAATGTTGAATGAGGATGATTTAAGGGAAGCGGTACTGCTTATCTTTGCAAACAAACAGGTGAGATACGTGTAACCAGTCAGGTATTCATACACAATAGACCTGTCTTCATCAGCTCGAGTTTGCCAAATAACCGGCTATTTTAACTGTCCCAATCGAAAATTAGCCAGTTAATTTGCTTCTTCATCAGCCCACAGTTGCAATTAGCGGGATATTTGGTCGAGAAAATATCCTGAGAAATCTTGGTCTTGTTTTGAAAATATTGGGCTAATTTGCGCCTGTTTGAGCTAGTTTGTGATGAGCGTATCAGTCTGGTGAAGACGCAATTTCGAGCTTCAGAATAATATTTCGAGTCTGAAAATAGCGGGTTATCTGGCAAACTCGAGCTGATGAAGTCAGGCCTCTTTTCAACTGATGGATATAACCTCTGTGAAAGAAAAATCTTTTGTTTATTCTAGATTCAGACAAGAGCAAATGTTTGTCATGATAATATTCCTCAAATTTCATTATACCTGAATTGCAAAATAGATATTTTGATTTTTGCTCAACACATCAAAATGTTGGCCAGTCCCATGTTACATGTTACCACAAAATTATGTGGTGCCAGCAAATCTGGACTACAGAGGTGTATTGTGTAAACGAAATGGGTTTGTGGTGCTTTTGCTAAGACAATGATTGATTATACATTGCAGTCCCGTTTGACTTTCGCGATGTGAATTTTATTGCGTTTTTGTACATAATTGTTTCAGGAGTTTGATCAACTTGGGCAATTATTTGACTTATACAGAGAATTATTAAACATACCCGGTACGTATTAAAGTTCATAAAGAAAATGGGGACCTTTTATTACCATCGACTTGAGAGGTTTAAATGCGACGTCGACTTGTGCGAGATTGACTTCATGCAAAAATTGGTATCTGATTTGAATAATTTGCAATAAATTAATTCATCTTTTTTTTTTTTCGGGGGGGGGGGGGGAGAGGGGGGAGGGGGAGAGGTTAAGGCAAAGGATTTGCAATGGTACTCTTTTACATGCGAGTTCACGGTTGTGCTTGTTTGCGCACCTTTATCAATAAGCGTAAATGCCTTGTATTCTTTCATTTTTTAATTTGTTTCTTTTCTGTTCCTAACTTTCTTTGCCTGTGCTAGGATCTGCCCAATGCTATGTCTTCACAAGAGATCCAAGAGAAGCTTCGTATTAACCAACTTCAAAAAAGCCGCCAATGGTTTGTCCAGGCAACCTGTGCCACTTCTGGAGATGGACTCTACGAAGGATTAGACTGGCTCTCCAACCAACTGTCAAAGAAAAAATGATGCCACTTGTTATACGAAGTCGGCAATCACACCAAGAAAAAGATATTTTCCTCTTTACTTCCCTGTACCTCCCCTTCTAATCTTTACCTTAATATGTCCCTGTTTTTGTAATTCTTTGTAACGATCTCTAGAGCTTGTGAAATGTATCAGCAAGTGTGTGTGCTCTTTCAGCCCCCAGTCCCTCCCCTCCTGAAACAGAATTTCCAGTCTGTTCTAATAGATAAAAGCAGAAGGATGCCTCAACGTAAAAACTTGAAAGCCTGTGGTCATATGATACAATCAATATACATGCTTAACAGGACCATTCATGCAAAACATGTTTAGACGGTGTTGGATACGAGGGACTGTTTAATTCAATTACTCTAGCATGCTGTCATGTGTCACATGAACATTGTCTAAATCTGGATCAGGAGACTTGTGTCATTGCCTTTTATTCTAATAGGGTAGAAATTCTTTTCCAAGTAAAACGACACCAAGATCAATTTTGGATTCATGAGGTATTTTCATTACAGAGCTTTTTTGTGAGGCAATGAATGGCATTGTCAAAATTCACTACTTTTGCAAATGTAGCGGTCATGCTTTTTATAAGCCCCAAGAAATTTGCACACACTGGCTTTCCATACAATCAGCTGTGTTGGCAAACACACGATTGCTCTAATCAACACAGGTGATAGTTAGGTTGCAAAAGTAGCAAATTCTACCCAATAAAAACAAAACTAAAGACATTGTGTCAATGGTCTCATGGTGTGATTGCAGATCTGTTGTTACGTTCCTTTTTTTGGCCACCCTGTAGAACCTTTTAAAGAGTAATAATGTGAAACAGTAACACGTGTCTCTTATTACTGAAGTTATTTCTTCTGTATAATCTGAAACGGCTTTGGAAGTACATGTGCATGCCCATCTACATGTACATGTATACATTTACCATGATATCAACATGTACATGTATTGGGGTGTGTGTCATGTTGGATATAATAAAATCAACAGCTGTATGTCAGAGATTTTTTATTGCAAAACTTTGCATTACATGATCCCAATAGTAAGATCAATTGTATGATCTGCAAATTAATTACCGGTAGTGTATTGAGACTTTATATTTGAAAAATGTTTGGCTATATATGTTGACTAGCAGAGAATTATAATAATGATGATGTTCATATTAAGTGTGAGGTACCTGTGGACCTTCTTTTTCTAATAATGGTATTTACACATTGCTAGGTAGATTGCTATATGTATTTTTTGGTATTTTTTTGAAGACTTAAATATTCAATGGTAGGGTGGATTCACAATTAACAGCGCCCCCAATGGCAAACTTTTTTTAGTTTGCAGGTTGACATCTTTCCAATCTGTCCAGCGCAGCAAAACTCCAGCCACCGATAACGACCAAGATGGTGTTGTGAATCCGCCATATTGTTATAATTATGGAAAGAGGATTTATTGTATATGTATTCTTTCAGTCTTGATTACTAAATCCGTTCAGTAGCTGCCTTAATAACCGCTGCACAGGCAAGCATGTCATATTTAAAAGAAGAACGTTTAGAAGAAGTAGACTAGAAAGGAGAATTTGCATTTCTCTACTCTACACACATTTCACTAGTAGTGGGCATTTTTAGATGTTTTGTCTGTAATTTTCTTTCTTTTTTGGGTGGGTAATGCTGAACAATTTAATTTAATTTCGGTGATTAATTAAATGATATTTACACTCTATTATGTTATTAGATTTTGTCTATAATTTTGTTTTCTTTTTAATCAGTGGAGAGATTGGTTAAGACATAGAATATTTATCATCATTCATACAATTTGAATATTCATGAAAAGTTCTCTCCCTTCATTTCATTAGATGACTTAGATGTTATGTAAAGATTTTGAGTACCGTAGTGTTTTTTGTATTCCATCTGTATGACATCTGTATGACCTAAGATATTAATCCATCAGTTTTTGTGGTTAAGTTGTAAATATATGACATGCAGGTGTTGTGTATACTATGCATCTGTGCTATGATGTTAAAGGGAAAAGAAAGAGAGAGAAGAAAAAAGGGAAAAACGTTGATTACGAGTAGTACAAGGGAAATCCAACTTAGATAGCAAACCACTGTAGAGGAAAGCAGAACAATCAGACAAGTAGCATGGTGAGAGTTTGAATACAATCAGACATTATGCCCTTTAAATATATAAACCCAAAGAAAGGAGGGATATTATCATGTTTGTTCATTTTGTTCAAATAATTATTTTCTTTTTGTTTGGGGTGCTCATGTTTTTGGTTTTTTAAATTATCATCCTCAGGGATGCCAGTTTTCAGGCAATAGTCTGAATTCAGGCCTGACAAGTTATTTTCAGACCATAGTTTAGGCTTTTTTTGTGTACAAAATAGCTCATTCTAGGTGATTTTCAGGCCCTCTGATCAATTCTAACGGGCATCCCTGCATTCCACATTGGTCGTGTAATCTTGATGCTTAAAGGGGAACCCCAACCTTACATGAAGTTGGTCTTCATAAAAGCAAAAATACCAGAGGGAATCTGATCAGAAGAAAATAAAATGTGAAAGTTATACATGTGACTGTAAGTACCTGATGCAATTGATCAAACGACATACATGTATTACAGTTACCTAAAACATGAAAATGATAAAGATGTCCTTGGTTGTGAGCAGATTGTTTATCTGTGGGGGTAAAGAAGTAGTAAGAGCTTGGCCTAAACCATGTCCACTTTTTGACAGCTGAGGTATATCAATGTGAACTAAATTTAATAAAGACGTCCTTGGTTGCGAGCAGATTGTTTATCTGTGGGGGTAAAGAAGTAGTAAGAGCTTGGCCTAAACCATGTCCACTTTTTGACAGCTGAGGTATATCAATGTGAACTAAATTTAATCGTACATGTATAGACTTGATTCATGTTATTTGGGATTTTTTTTTTCTCTCTCACAATTGTTGTTTCTACCTACACCAGGGGGGTGTTTCACAAAGATTCTAAGTTGAACTTATCTCTAAGTTGGACTTAAAAATTATGGAAAGCCATTAGCATCTTTGAAAATATTTTGTAAAAGTTATTTTGAAAGGCAAAAAATGTTGATTCAAATCATTCATATTTTCTATCAAGGAGATTTCATGTTCTTGATGTGGAATTTATAAAAAAGTCTAAAATACTTGAATTTCTGCTTTTGAATAAATTTCATTTTAATTAAGGCTCCAATGGCTGTCCATAATTTTTAAGTCCAACTTAGTGTTAAGTTCTACTTAGGATCTTTGTGAAACACCCCCCAGAGCCAGCAATCTCGTCATTCTCTCGGTAGATCATATGTACTTTTACTTTCAGAGTAGATTTCATCCATGACTAATGAGTAGTAAGCTATATAATTCCAAGATAAATATATTATGGTTCATATTGTAGATGTCTTGCAAGATCTGTTCCAATACAAAAGAATTATGATTAAAGTCATGTTCAGATTTCATGTAATATCTTTGCTATGCCATTCTTTGTTGTTGTTTTGTATTATTTTATTACAGCATACAGTACACCTTGTACATGTTCAGTTGTTTGAATACAGAGATTCTTTGAAAAGGAAAACAAAATTTTCCCACCAATTACCAGAAAATGATTATATCCTTTTCAATTCTTATTACTCATGCCAAAGTTCAATTCATCATGTCATGCTTGAATGAATTTGAAAGGTTTTACATATAAAGTGAGTGATGTTAAAAGTACTTTGTGCATTGATATTTTTTGGGGGTCATAAAGTGCACTTTATAAATGTTTATTACATGTATTATTAAGTAATTCATTATGTAATTCTGTGCAAGTACCTTGCAAAGAAACATAACAAAACATTACTCAAATATAAAAGGGATATTCCATATCTGAAATGAAAGCAGAGAGGAGTTCAATGAATGGCCATTCAAACTAGGTTTGAATAAAAGCTGGATAAGGGCAAACACATTGGTGAAAGTTTGAACAATATTCAATTAAAAATAGGAAATTAAGTTATGAATTTTACAAGTTTTCATCAGTGAAACACAAATTGGCAACAATGTGACCTATCTGAGGGGCTGCAGGATTTTAAAAGTTCTGATATTTATTATTTGGGCAACCATCTGATCACCTCGCATTCTGGCATTGAGGCTGGCGTCCAAATACATGTGTGTAATTTGTGTTTTTTATCTTGTGTACATATATTTAATGCTTGCTCAGAAAAAGAAAAAAATGAAAGTTGATATTTGGGAAAGAGGCATTCCCCCCCCCCCCCCCTCTCATGAAAATGTGCCTGTGGGGTTTATACCTATAATAGCCAAAATATAACAATATAATATAAATTGAACGACCTGTGCTCATTTCACAGAGAGGGAGACAAATACATTTCCATTGAAATGCTGCAGATATACAGATTTTAAGTGAGGCTAGAGGGAGGGAGGGACGGAGGGAGAGAGAGAGAGGGAGAGAGAGAGAGAGAGAGTGAGTGAGTGTGTGTCTGGGAAAAAAAGGGGGGGGGCAGAGATGTACATGCAGGTGGAGAAGAGCTTTTAACAAAGATGCACAAAGAGAAAAGTGAAAGATTAAAAAAAAAAAAGTTAAATCATGTGATACAAGCATACATAGAGAGCATGTATAGAAAATATATGTACAGAGGTACAGAAAAACACACATGTACAACATGTAGAAATACAAAATAGAAGCCAAAAAAAAGCAGTTGGTTGCAGAGAGAGAAATCTCTTACTTTCACATATCTCAAATTTAAATCAAAATATTTGATTACACAAATTTGGAGGAGGGGGGGGGGGGGGGGGACATGAAGTAGCAATTTCAATCATTAGGCAATTTCATATGGCTAATAAAATTGATTCTAATCTGATGTAAGTTGTTGTTTATAAAAACAGATATTTTATTTAATACAGTGGAACCTGTCTTTGGGACCATGAAAATCACCTTCATATATCAAAAATCTTGTTATACATGTATCAGGGTAAACAAAAACAAAAGAATATAAAGAGCTGGGACCAGGAAAATTACCTTGTTATAACAGATACATGTACCTTGATATATCAGAGCTCTTTTTTTAACAAGGTTCCATTGTATTAAATTGCAAACAAACAATGTTTGAGTTTGGTCATTTGGTGTCATTTAGTGCTCGCAACACTGATCCATATGTACAGAAAATAGAAACATTCCTAAAAGAATTATTGTGCATTCAATAGACCAATCGTAATATAACCAAATGTAATGCATACGTATTTGTGAAGTGGGTATATATATATGACTGCTTTGAGAAAAAAAGTTGTTTTTATACGCTCAAGGGAAGGTTAGAATTGTGCTATTACCCGAGGCGTGCCGAGGGGAATAGCCCAATTGTAACCTTCCCGAGAGCGTATAAAAACAACTATTTCTCGAATATTAAAGCAGTCTTTTATATGCCGAAAAAAAATAGACTAAAAAATTTTTTTTGTTTTTTTTTTTTTTGTCGAAGATGGGATTCGGACTCTTGCGTACAATAAGTGATGTATCTAAAACCAACGCCTTATACCACTCGGCCATCGCGTACTGTTACCATGCTTGGCAGTTTTGTACAATATATACATTAAAATGGATTGAAACCGGCTTCGCGTGATGAATGCTTCGCAAAAGCTCCATTAAACGGACCCTTCTTTTACTTTTGCAATGCATATTGGCACGAACTTAGATCAAGATGTATCGGCAGATGCTGTTTTTTTGTTTTTGGAAGTTTATTTTCGTCTTCATGTCAACAATGCAAGATAAAATTGTCGGTAAGATCGATCGAGATTCAATTGTATTGAAATTACCGACCAATTCTTCGCACACATACGGTATCCTTGATCGCTCAAACCATTTTTTAACATGTAAACCTATGGGGTTACCATGGAGACTGACCTATTTTCCCAATAACCATGGTTATTGGGAAAATAGGTCTGTTTTTACAGGAACAGTTAAAGTTTATGAATGCAATTTCGACCAATCAGATTGCTGGATTACTTAAGTGAGGTATATAAATACTAATATTTCATTTACCTGTAGTGAACAATTGTATTTCAATAGTGAGAATACAAAATGCATGTACATGTAAATAACAAATTGTTAGGTAAGGCAAGGCGTAGTGTTTGTCCTACCTGGCAACAATTAATGTTTGCAGGCTACATTCTGACTATTGAAATACAATTGTTTACATTTGAATGAAATAAGATATATTGAAGCACTTCACAAAGACTTGCGTGTTTGATTTAAATTTGGTTACATCACAAAAATGGTCTATCGAGTGATTCAATGTACTTGCTTCAGTCATTGTACATGCTAAACTAAGGCCACTAAAAAAATAAATCATGTTTGGCGTCCCAACCGCTTTCTTTTTAGAGGCTGCCTGCTTTTTATTTTAATAATGAAAAAACATACTGCTAAAATTATCTGCTGGAGGCCATCTTGAAAATAGCCCAACTGACTGGACGTCACTGAAAATGTACCAAGCGGCCATGTTGAAAAATAGGGCCTCCTCCTTCCTACTTTTCAAAAAGGCAGGACACTAAACATCTTTTTATTTTTAATGGCCTAAAGCATGTAGGGCCTAATTTCTGATTTATTTCAACATATTATAGAGGAAATGAGTATGAGGTCATCATTATTCATATATCTGAAACTAACAAATGAGTCAGAAGTATCCAAGCTGAGCCATTATCCTTTAGAATTTCAAAATGATTTATTTACAGCAGTGAAACTCATAAAAAACACAATTTAATATTTGATAATTCACTCAGTCGGAATGATGAGTGCTTCTAACAAATCCACAGGTATGATTTTCCAGAGGGAAACTTGGTAATATAAAGGCATAGGTATATTATTTACATGCAATAGTTAAGTATTAGTGATTATACAACACCTACGTGGATCCTTGTCATTTGATTGGAGGATTTTTGGTCACATCATACTCACATGATATATTTAATAGATGTTCTATTGCACGGGCATGCATTTTTGGTTATATGCAGACTGCGTACCTCTCTGCCGTGCGCGTACCTCTCTGCCGTGCGCGTATCCCTGCGTGTATCTGACGCGAAGGAAATCTGAATGTAATCGAGAAGGCTTGACTCCAACTTTAATTTATCTTTAATATAAGGAGTAAAGCATAATTTGTTGGTTAACGTCCTATTATATCTTCTTTGATGTTGTATAAAACAAATAATGAATGTTTTTCATTCGTTCAATAGTGCGAATATTTTCATTCGTTGAAAGATTAGCGTTAATTCTATTCAACTCATGAAAATAGTTGCACTATTGAACTCATAACCATTCATTATTTGTATACTAATTGACTATGCTTATACATGTAGATGACGTACATGTATTCTATTCAATTTAAAAAGGTACCTTCTTAAAGAAATCACAGAGTGATGCATTGAAGAAAGGATCCAGGGTAGACATAATTTAATCTGGAAACACAGACTGTACTAATACAAGAAACTGGCTGAATTGATCCATCAATAGGTAAGCAGGATTTAATTACAAAATACAGTGGATCAAGCTATATTTCTACTTATCAAGAAACTCTGACCATTATACTCTAATACATATATATCTTTCTTGTCCATTATTTAATATACTGAGGCCAATTACAAGCCAATTACAAGTCATACAATGTTTCTGTTATGTTGATGAAAAGACTCCACATCCTCTAGTTGATCTTACACCCCCCCCCAAAAAAAAAAAAATCGGGTAGGTTACTAGTATAACATCTACCCTACATATTTTTGTCCATTCTTTATACTGCGGCCAATTACAAGTCAAGTGAATGAAAAGACTCCACATCCTCTTGTTATTAAATCCTAATGGCCACTGTATACAGGTAGCCTTTCTAGACAGGTTCTTCAACACACAATTCTTCTTCAAGCAGAAAAAGAAGCTATTTTCATGTGTAACGACCAGAAATGAATTATCAACAATACATCGTGCAAATAAGGTAGTTTTGTGAAATGTAGTTGCTCAAACAGACGATTCTGGAATGCAAAAAACATGATTCATTGAAAATAATGACTTCATGGCATAGAAGTAAATAAGTAATTACTAGAAGTAAAATAATTAAGTTAGGACATGAAGCTGGTACCTCTTCGGCCTTCAGGCTTTACAATATCTGGCATTTCCATAAGCTTTGTCAAATTACAACTTTAAGTTGCCACCCCAAAGTTTTGTGCCTTTAGTTTTACGTTCAGGATGTTTCTTTTCATGGCTACATTTTGTTAATTTACGGAAGTTCCTAAACTACTGTCTGTGCGATTGGCAAAGGAGGCACATTCAAAGTTTGACAAATCAGATCTGCTTGATAAATTCACCTAGCATTTTCTTTCCTCTTTCTTCTAGATCCGTCCCGAATGTTAGACTATCCTTAGAACGATATCGTTCTCTACTTCCTGATCTCTTCTTTTTGCTGTCATCTTCTTTTCTTCCAGGTCCATCCCTTCCATTGCTTCTATCCCTTCTACTATCTGAATCTGGTCTATCTTTCCTCTCTTTCCTTTCCATTCTCTCATCATCTTTTCTCTCTGCAGATTGATACCTTCTTCTTTCTGAATCATAACCACTGCTTCTTTTCTCTTCCCTACCCCTCTCCCTCTCCTGCCTATCTCTATTTTTATCATCTCTATCATGTCTTTCTCTTGAAGGGCCTTTTTGCTTCACGTCAGCAAAAGAAGGGCCACTGTCGACTTTCCTTCTATCATTCTGTTCATATCTGTCTACCCTTTTATATCTGCTATCATCCTTCCCATTTCGTGTGTCGGAATCTCTCGGTATTCTCCCTTCCATTTCTGTCCTTCTATCCATCCTTCCGGAATCTCTTTCTTGTCTGCTTTCATCTCTATCTGTCCGATGGGATAGTCTATTTCCTTTCCTCCGCTGTAACTCATCACCATCATCGCTTTCAGCAGACATGCTCTTCCGTTTCCTATCATGCACTGTCTTATCCTTCTGTCTATCAGCAATTCTCTTTTCAATTGTCTTCTTCTTTTTGTAGCTGTCATCACTATCACTGCTAGAAGTCTCTCTGCTCTGTCTCCTTCTTCTCCTGTTCATCTGCGTTTTATCCTTCTGATCACCAGTAATTCTATCCTGTTTTTTATCCTTCTGTCTATCAGCAATTCTCCTTTCAGTTGTCTTCTTCTTGTAACTGTCATCACAATCACTGCTAGAAGTCTCCCTGCTCTGTCTCCTTTTTCTCCTGTTCATCTGTGTTTTATCCTTGTGACCACCAGTAATTCTATCCTTTTTCTTCTTTTTCCTGTAACTGTCATCTCTACTTTCACTATCACTGTCTGAGGAGGCCACTATGCGCTTTCTATTATATTCATCATCTCTTCTTTCCTCTCTCCCTTCCTTCTTTCCTTCTTTCTCTCTTCTCTTCTCCGCTGTGTTTCTTCTTCCTGTCACTGTCCTTCCCCTTCTTTCCTTGGTTATCACATTCATCATCACTATCTGACGTCTGGCGTCTTCTCCTTGATGATTTGTCCTTTGATGATTTAGTCTTGTCCTTTCTTGATGACTTGCTGTGTTTTCTCCTATCATCACTGGACTCTTCTTCAGAACTGAAAACAAGAAAAAAATGTCAACTATTGGTCAATGAAAAAAATAAAATATATATTTCTGGTTCTGTATCATAACACAGAGCACAATTTGGTGTCATCCTAATATTAAAAGCAAACCACACAAAAGCACCTGTTCAATACTCCATAGAAAACTATACAGGTATCATTTGTGTTTTTAATTCATCACTTCTCGATACGTATCTACAGGTGTTTAGCATGATTTTTACTACAAAAATCACCCTTGATTAAGTTGAATACAAATAAATCTTTGTTAAGTGCCATGTTACAAATTATTTCATTCACCTCTTATGAATAATTGTATTTCAATAGTCAGAATGCCAGTTTCAAACATGAATTGTTGCTAGGTAGGACAAACACTGTGCCTTGTCCTACCTAATAACACGCAAATGTGTAAAATAAGCATTCTGACTATTGAAATACAATTATTTGTAACAGGTGATGAAACAATTTGTAACAAGGCACTTAAAGATTTGTGCATTAAATTTGAATAAATCACAGAAATCTTCATGGCTACCCCTTCTTGAAAGGAATCTATTATTTCCACTGGCCTGCTAGCTAAATGTAAAAAACATAAACAAAATAGCACCTTGGGATGGAGCTACATGTATAGTCCACTATTGATGAGCACCCCAACCCCCCCCCCCCCCCCCCATAACAAAACATGCCAACTTAGGCAAATTTATTGGAAAAAATGCATTCATGAACTCACCTTTCAGATTCTTCTGTAGAATCGGAATCGCTCTCGCTATGATGACGCCTTTCTTTTCTCTTCTTGCTTCTCTTTGACAACTGATCTGTATCCCGGCTGATCTTTTTATTTTTCTTCTTTTTCTTCTTAGAATCTGTTAATCTTTCTAACCTATAATATCAAGAAGGAAAACAAAAATAGAAGAAGAAGAAGTAGGAGAAGAAGAAAAGATCAATGATAGAGAAGACGAAATAACAAGGGAAAAGAAAAAAAAAAGATAAAACAAAGAAGATGAAGAAGAAGAAAAATAATATTGTTTACTTGATCAATCATCATCACGACATAGCTGCCAACATTCATTGATATTGACAGCTTTCAGTAAAAAGTTTGATTTTTTTTTTTTAACAAATTAAAAACACATGTTGCTCTTCAAGGTTAATTACTAAGAAATGAGAAAAATGGGGTAAATTTACATTTTTACTTTGCAAGAAAAACTACTTTGCCTGATATTTTTTTTCTGTTACAAGTTTAAGGTTCATTTGCCTACTGTATAAGCTTCTTATTGATGACAAGAGCAACCATTTCATCTTACATTTGAGACTTTGTCTGACAATTTGCAAAGTACTGAAAGTAGTACACAATCCCACACAATACAATTTATTGTTAAGGAAAATCCAATCTTCGTAGCAAATTGATCTGAAGGAAAGCACAACAACCAGGAGCAGATGGGTGAAAGTTTGAAAGAAAATCAGACAAGTTCCAGCTATTTGGTCCCATACATTACTGTCCTGACCACATCTAAAATGTCATTATCTGATGATTGAATCTAGCTGATAGTCTAACATTTCTAACTAGAGCTTACATATGACATAACATCAAATGAAGACAATGAATAAATACTAACCCTTTACTCCCTTTGAGTTTCTGCAGTAGAAGATCATCTAAACTACCAGGTTCGGCCATTTTCTGTACAAAACGATTGAAGATAATAATACTGTCATCATCACCATCATAAAAACAACCACCAATGCTCATGTTAAAAGGTTGAAGAATTTAAAGACTTTTACACAGGAACATCCCAGCAGACCAATAGTTAACAAGATTGACAATGTTGGTTCAGTGAGAACCCTAGGAAAGTCATTTACTGTCAACCGCTAGAACACACAGATAACTTTACAAAAGATACAAGAGGTGAGAGAAAGGGTGGAGAGAACTTTGTATATTAATAAGCAACTGTGGAATCATGTACATGCCCAAATAAATACGAATCCAAGTAATTTAAGCAAGAAAATAATAACACATGGACAAACAAATGCATACAACATGAACACACATTTTTATGGGGCTTTTTTTTTTAATCATGTTTTTTAAGTTAAAAATTAAAAGGACGTAATTTTTAACCTGCCGACCCTAATTACAATCAGTTTATTTACTTTATTGACCCCCAAATATGTCTACCAGCATTCTTTGTCTATATCTGAACAGTTCTTGTGTATTAAGCAATTGATGGGTAATGTAATGTAGGTATGCTGAAAGAATACTTTTGATGCCTATTGAATTTTATTGATACCGGTATTCAAGACGTTCTTGGCGTGATGTAACATGTACTGTCTTTTTGTGTGACGTGATAATGAAACGTACCAGTGCTTATTGCCTTTGGTCCCCTTTAAATTTTAAAACAATTCAGTCATACCTTTTTCTTTTTCTTCTTTGGTGGAGGGCTTGGGCTTGAAGAGTACCTTTCATCTTCATCTGGACTTTCTGCTGGAGGTGGTCGCTTAGCTGGTGGCTTCTGTCCTCTGTGTCAAGGAAATATTGTTTATTTTTGTTACTATAATTGCACTTCACATCTAACTCTACCCACTTCACATACTTACACACTTAATTTCATCCCATTACAGTCAAACCTGCTTTAGTGACCACCTGTCTACAAAGACCACCTGTCTATAACAAGCACATTTTTTGTTTCCCCCTAAAAATGGTTTCTCATTGAAACATGTACTAAAGGAACCTGTCTACAAAGACCACCTGTCTATAACAAGCACATTTTTGGTTTCCCCTTGGGCGGTCGCTGTATGGTGCGGTCGCTGTAGACAGGTTTGACTGTTTCTCTAACCTATTCAAAAAGTCTTTTTAATTTTCTATCATTGTTATTATTTATTTATTTATATTTTCTTGGATTGCATGATCCAATTATTGTAAAATGCAGAATCTGAAAGTTGAAAACTAAGACCAGAATGCACAACGCAGCAAGAAACAGACCGGATGCGAACTTGGCCACCAACCTTTCCCAGAGTGCATGTGAAATAGGGATTGAGCGTAACATACTGTCATTTTCGAAATATATTGGCGATAGCGAGAATTTTAATAGCACGGAAGAGTGATATCATGACTTACAAAGCTATCATCAGGGCCTCCTTCTCTGCTTGGCGTACGGCTTCTGCTTCAGTCAATTCTCTTCCTTCTGTCCGTTCCTTGTTAAAACCACTGAAGGTCCTTGCCTTTCTGCCATCGGCCAACCGGGGCTTTCAGAGAATGGCCTGTAATAATGAAAATTGTGGATATAATTTTCATGATGAATTTCACTGTACTGAATAGAAGGAGATATAAGGTTAAAAGATTAAAAGGAAGGTAGAAAGACAAGGTTGAAGGTTGGTTGCACTTCACCATGGGCTGTTAAAGTTGCAATGGGGAACTCTTGTTAAAAATAAAGAGCTCCCCATCGCAACTCAACAAAAGGAGAAGGTGTAGATCTAGGGTGTCTGAACAAATTCTCAAGTTTCCCTTTTAGATCGTTTTTCACCATTATGGTTGGATAATTGAAAAAATCATTTACTCAAAATAATACACTTCAAATTTCACGACTGACCGATGTTTCTATCAAAAGATACAGCCCCCCAAAATTTAGGCCATTTTCATCCAATTTTTGGCAGAATCGATGAAAAAGACGTACACGCAGAGTTATTTTATTGATATGCAAGCGGATCCGGGCTTACTCGGACCTAGACCGAATTTTCCGTCTCTTTCGTTCGTTAGCCTCTTATTGGGGTAGGGTCGGCCGGCTCTCTCTTTAGAGACGGAAACCGTCTATACACATTCCCATGATAACGCCACGGCCATTTCAGGTCGTAGCGTTTTGCCCCCAAAATCCCCCAAAATGTCATTTTACCTCGTGCATGTTATATTGTAAATTAGGCCTAGGCTATAATAATTCAGTTCCACTTACCAACTTGACTGAAATAATCCGTTTAATGGTCCCTTTTAAGGAAATTATGGGTCAAAATCGACATCCATGTTGAAAATCTTGCAAGCCGTGTTAAACTCTCGCTGCCGGAGTCATCTAAATCAATCTCATCCCTTCTAGTCTACGCCGAAGGCAAAATGATTATGAAGGAAAAACTGTGCGCCATCTACACGTTCGTAATGGCGTTATTTCAGTCAAGTTGGTAAGTGGAACTGAATTATTATAGCCTAGGCCTAATTTACAATATAACATGCACGAGGTAAAATGACATTTTGGGGGATTTTGGGGGGCAAAACGCTACGACCTGAAATGGCCGTGGCGTTATCATGGGAATGTGTATAGACGGTTTCTGTCTCTAAAGAGAGAGCCGGCCGACCCTACCCCAATAAGAGGCTAACGAACGAAAGAGACGGAAAATTCGGTCTAACTCGGACCCAGGGACAACTCGGCCCCGCCGCAAAAACGGTCAGTTTTGTGTCATTTTACCCTAACCGTAACCCTAAACCGCATTTGCAGCGGGCCAAGGAGCTCCACCTCCATTGTCTTCTGTGTGCGGGTCCATTCGAAAATTCACAAACACACACACGCGATCCAAATGCATACATTCATTGTCATGATTGTATGCATGTGCAGATTTTACGCGCTGTCACCAGTAGGGGCGCTGGTTCGAGAATAAGGATCTTCTTCATAAACACAGACCCATGCGTCCTCAAAAATAAGGACCGTCTGCATTTTTGCAGACGTTTCATATTTTGATCGGCACATTGGC
>JAVYIG010017401.1:0-26409 GCA_035222895.1 Strongylocentrotus droebachiensis
TCCCTTACTCTCCGCTTTACCTTCTCTCTCTCTCTCTCTTCATTTTTTGGTGGCGGTTGGGGGGGGGGGGGTCAAGGCCCTCCCCCCCCCTTGATCCGCGCCGGGAAGACCTGTAGTGTCATCCCTAGCTAGCTGGCAAAGCTGAATATGGGTTATCGAGTCGTTTCATTCATTAAGTATATTTATACTTGTATTGATTCTGTATACGTGTGGACTAGAGTACGGACATTCGGTGCGGCAGGCGGACTATTGGTGCGAGACCTCTTCCGCACAGATTGTCCGTCGGACATTTGAGGCGCGCACGGAATGTCCGACACGGACATTCTGCGCGGATAAAATCCGCGCCGATCGTCCGCTCTCGATCGATCTCTAATGGGGGGACGATCGGTGCGGGTAACATTCTACGCGGTCACACCGGCCATTCCTTCTTGCATGCACTCGGTTCCTTGTGAGTATTCATGTAAACTTAGCAGTAAAGCCTTGCGAATTCGAGGATTTACTCTGAAATTTACAAATATAAATGTAGTAGATCTATTTCAATATAAGAATGGTCTAGGTCACAAATTTATTATCTCGATAACCAAATATTTTATCGAAGGTAGAAGGATTAATGGTTTCATTACTGTTGTGGTTGAAAACATTGATTGTTTGATTCCAAATTAGTTTTATAGTTATACTGTCAAATATTGTTGTTTAGTGCGCTGTTTGTTGCACTAAGAAGGGGGCGTGGCATTTGTTCAAGACTTGCAAAAGTCAGGTGACTGCTCTTGCACCGAAGCCGTGACGCGTATACAATAAAAACTCACACTTCCCTGTAGCTGTTGCAACAGAGCTTGCAACAATCAACACAAGTCTTGCAAGTAACTACATCATGCCTTTTTCATGTGAATGTAAAATCGAAGCTCTACCTGGATTCTCGTGGCACGTGACATTGTCATTGACGTCATCAGCACAGTAAAACTTTTGACCAAATACTGTTGACCAAGTTCGATCGGCCTATAATCCGGCCCACACGTGTCTGTACTACCCACTCGTATTTCCTGCAAGTATAGTTTTTCAACTTTTTTGACAGTGCCGAACAGCTGCGCTGCCTATCCATGCTTCTTATACAACAAGCTGCGGGAAAATTAAAAATCAAGTAGACCTACAGTCTTCCTACTTCATTGTGTCGTGTAGTGATTACCTGACTGCTACATCCAGGACTGAATAGTATATAGAACTTGTGTAAAATTTTAGAAGTTCAGGATGCCAAACGAAACACAGCCAATGCTGCAAGGGTAGGTATTCAGGGATGTTCTCATGCGGGAGGGGATGGAGAGGGCTAA
This sequence comes from Strongylocentrotus droebachiensis, assembly GCA_035222895.1. NCBI lineage: Eukaryota > Metazoa > Echinodermata > Echinoidea > Camarodonta > Strongylocentrotidae > Strongylocentrotus > Strongylocentrotus droebachiensis. Next base: position 1,326 of record JAVYIG010017401.1, read on the forward strand.
GACTAAGAGTCGCTAAGAAATATTGATCACAGATGAGTTGCAAAGAACACTTCTTTGACAGAGAGGATAAATATATTTGTTGTGATTTGATAATGCGTTGGTCCTTGGATTGCTTACCAGTATGAGCATAGTTATATAATATTGGATGGCCTTGAGTGAGATACAAGAATATATATTGCTCTAGCTTGAACGAGTCAGAGACGAGTCCAATTTTATTGTCATATTGAGAGCAATATAATTCTTGTATCACAAGAAAACAAAGCCATATGATATTATTATAATTATCCATATCAGGCTGACTAGCGAAATAAAAAAAACAATTCTTGTGTGTGATTTATAGTCGAAGTTCCCAGATGACTGAGCAATACGAAAACAATATTGCATGGTCAGTCATAAGTCATCCGGGTACTGCGCTAAAGATATTGAATACACTGATTTATTGTACCACTTGGAAGCCTTATATAGATAATAATTAGTGTTGTGTAATAGATAATAATTAGTCTTGTGTGTGATTAGTCGAAGTTCCCGGATGACTGAGCAATACGAAAACAATATTGCATGGTCAGTCATCCGGGTACTGCGCCAAAGATATTGAATACACTGATTTATTGTACCACTTGGAAGCCTAAAAATTAAAAACAACTAGTTATTAGTTTTAATATAATGTTAATATTATTGTTAATTGTGAATTATCATTTGTAAATCAGGGTGAAATTATGTCAGGTGTTTTTATTTTCTCTTTAATCAATATACTGTACTTTCCATGTAGTAATTGCTTGCATACATATAAAACAGGAATTTCGAGATGTATTAACTCAGACTAAATCTACAGTCCAATGGTATTGTGATACCACTGTAATGACTATCTGGTGATAGCTGTGGAATGCATAGCTTGCATAGCTTGCATATTTTGAGTACATGTAGTGATGTATACATGTACATGTATGTACATGTACATACTTATCAATATACTTGTATTGTATGATCAACTCATGTCATTATTGTGTATAGATTTAGATTAGTTCAAAAACCCTTTTTCCACTCATAAAACAAAAGAAAATCTTGCTACAATTTGTTTTTATTTTTACTCCATCAAAATTTATTTCAGCATAATGCATACAAATAACAAATACAAAAGAATATATAACCCATATACATTTTAAACATTCAATTTGGTAAGTACATTGAATTTCCTCAATTTATTATTTTGATAAAGAAAGTGGGAGACAGGCCAGATTATAAGAATGTTGACAACAAAGAGAACATGCACAGTAGAAGCAGGCTTACTCGAAAGCGTAGAATCTGATCTTACAGTCTTTTTGTACTCCTGCAGTCAATATATCACATGGGTGGAATAATGATGGGTCAACTGAACATTTGGCAATGCTTAAAGAATAGATTACCGGTACCCCAGTATTCACATTCCTGTTGTCTACTAAAAAGATACTATAAGTCTAAACGCACACAAATAGGCTGTTTGCGTATTTAGTGAATCCTTCTCACTGATTCCAAGTCCACCTACATGTAAGTCACTATAGTGCACTCTTTACCAGTCTTTAATGTAAAATGTTAGAAATATAACACTTGATTCCTGGTAGAAAACGGATTTTACCGTATTCGTTCTGCATAACAACGGTTCAAGATTATCAATCAAGGTCAATGCTGATATATTATCATCAAATTTTTCATTCATGAAATATATTAGGGTAAATTAATGTATCAAGTGTATAAGTATAGGCTTTTCCTGTTGATTCTCTGTGGGTTTTTGTAGTAACGGTCATTCTTGACATCATGGAGATGCTTGTCAAAGGTAGCTAGTAACAAAGAATAGATGCAAAACGTTGTTCAACAGCTATATGTAGCAGGACAATAAGAAGTTGGATTTAAAATATTTATTCTAAAAAAACATCTATTGATTGAACTCAGAGGTGTTATGGGTTGATACTAGCCTATCCGATAGGCGTCGGGCTAAATGGCAAGTGTACTAATCGCGTTATGGAGACTGACATCGACGCGGGCGACAGCACGAGCGCCTATCATCACTGGTCAACTCATCATTATTCATATATGTGTATCGTATGTGTGACGAGCGTATTCTCATGCATGATTCATAAGACTAGCCTTATTTGGTGATCGATCACTTTGATTCAACCAATCAAATATCATCTCCAGGTTCCTCATCGCTCATTGGCCTATTTTGGTCCATGCTCCATAAATATTCATGAAAGAGCTTTACAGGGGGTTCGTAGATTTTCTATGAACGAAACATGGTACATAAAAGAAAATAAAACTTTTCGCATGCACCAGTGATGATAGGCGCTCGGGCTGACGCCCGCGCCGATGTCACTCTCCATATAAACGCGATTAGTATACTTTGTACAGCCCGACGCATATCGGATAGGCTAGGTTGATACTTGATAGTAGTGCAGAGGTTTGCCACCTATTGGTGAAGCATTAATACTCTTAATAATTTGAATACTTTTAATTATCTTACAAAGTCCCACAAATAAGCCTTACTAGTCACAGGGCCTCTAAATATTTAAATCATGTGCCTGTAGTTGCTTTATTATCAGCCATCCTGATAGATTACCTGTCAAAACCAAGAGTAATTTCAATCTTTAAAAGTATGTAAAAATGTTTGTTCAAATGTACAAACACTGAACGTAGCTTTGTCAATTTACATCAAGTTATGAAGAAGACTAGAGGAAAATAAATATAACAGATAAAAGATGGGACCCCCCCCCCCCCCCCCCCATGGCCAAAAAACAGGTTTAAAAAAGATGGTAATGTTAATTTTACCTTTTTTAAACAAAAAATGAAAATGCCCCCGGCCCCCAAAAAAGTAAAAAATGTTTTTTTTTTTTTTGCTCAAGTGGGGGGGGGGGGGGGGGGGGGGGGGTGGGAGTTGAGAAAAGAGAAAGAGTGTTCACTAACCCCCCCCCCCCCTGTTGAGCAAAAAAAAAAATAGCGCTCCCCCCTCCACTGAGCGAAATATCGGTAGACGCGATTTTCACATTTCAGGCCCCCCTCCGGCCCCCTAATGGAAAAATCCTGGATCCGCCATTGCATGCAGCTACATGTGTTTGTAAAGGAACTGTGCATTGTTTCCTCTTTATTTTATTCTCTACAAGTCTTATTCTGTATTTCCTGGACTCAAGTGCATGGAGTCTGATTAGTTTTTCCTGATATTAATGTTTTTTTTCAATGTAAAATATATATTCCTGATGGATCATTAGGGGCAGCAGCATACTCTCACGCTCTGTGTGTGGACAATTTTCGTAACCATGCACAATAAAGTGAAAATGAGTTTGTCCCCCCACCCCAATCATCATCTGCCAACATAGGATTCAATCTGCATAGCTCCACAATGCCTGTTCCTAAACCTGTATTCTTATACAATCCTCCAAAAACTCAATTCAAGAAAATGTGATTTTAACATTTAATTTTACTTGATCTCAGAACATGGTCCTTAATTATCATATATCAGCTCTAGCTCCAACATAATTATATTCAGATCATAGACCTATTTATGAGAGAAGAAGGCTATTATAAATGAAGTCTTTATAATAAGTGGGGATGTCACACCAAATTTGTAGATATTTTCTTTCCCTAAATTTCTATCTCTCTATCTTTCCCTCTCTCTCTTTCTTGATCCCTCCCCTCCCTCCCTCCCATCTAGTGCAAGGGATTAAATTCCAAATTTGCTGACAAAAAAAAAGTTTTGAATGAAGGGGGTGCAACACCCCGCCCCCCTCCCCCACACACATATCCACACACACACCCCTCATATGTGACATGACTTGTCAAGCTGTGCATTAATGTTTAATAGAGCCTGTGTTTGCAGACTATTATTCACCATGACAATGGTTCAATTTTGGCATCTGATCTCATGGTCTTGATAAACCCACACACTATACACTCTCTCACACACACACTATACCAACACATGCTATACCAACAGGAAGGGAAGACAGACAAGCATTTTGGGTGAAGGACAGTGGAATTTATTTTTTCGAGGTATGTAAGTGTAATATAATACATGTATTTCTGAAGTACACTATATGACAGCATAATTACATATAGCCTAGGGATATCGATACCAGCTACAACATATTTTGCTTGCATTAGGAGAGATACATACTTGGAAGCTCTCTCATCAACAGAATACAGCATTTGGTTAGTGATGTATATTAAGGCATATGGATGGGTAATAGAATCATCAGTGTTGCATGCATCATTGCTTTTGGGTATACGTGCTTGTGGGTATACGTGATTGGCGTAGGTTAAAGTTATGATGTCGTATACTGCATGATGTTAATGTGAATTTGGTTGAAATATGGTGCATATGATGAAGATGGTTCTCGATTATAGAAAGTCTGGATAAAGTAATTGATTGTATTATTGCTTGTAGGCCCACATACATGTATGTTGTGAATAGTGATGTTCAAAGAAGATTTAACATCTCTCAAACCATGAACATGGATCCTTAGACAAATGGACTTTGATCCATACTACAAGTAGTACGCTACAAGTACAAGTGGTAGAGCTGGGAGTGCATGCCTGCTCCACCTTTGGAGGAAATTGAGAGCATATATATGGTCATTTTCACGGTAAAGGGTGTAACTTTGAAATTTGGACATTTTTTTCTCTAGTGATCTCATAAAGCTACAGAATTCAAAGATATTTTGACATATGAGTAACCTACTTGGGTGCTACCTTGGGTAGCATAAACTTCTTCAGGGATTACTTCGTTAAATTTTGGCAGGCACATAAGTACCCTAAATGTGACCCTTTTGATGTACACAAAATACATAGACATTTTTGTAAAGCCCTGCATTTTTTTCAGGAACAGCGAGGATTGTTTTTGTTATGCAGAATGTGAAGTTAGATGTTCAATAAAAAGTGCCAAAGAAGTTGTAACTGTAACTGCTCCTCTATTTTTGAGAACAGAGAGTTGTTATTTGTCGTTTCGGAGACTTCATTTTCCGTTAACAATAGTTAACTTCATAGCAAGAGCTCTGGTTTGAAAAGTGCTTTCTACCATTTCATTTGTTCTTGAAATAACACTTGATATCTATTCTTCCAACTAATGACAAAATTTGTCTGATCATGTTGCTTGTAAGAATTTTTTAAAAGCTTGACTGAGTCGCGCCATTTTTCTGTTAGCTGAATTGAAGCCTCCGAAACAAACTATTCAGACAGCTTGTACAAATATGAATATAGGAACTTATCCAATCATTATATCAAAATGTAGCATTAGGACCCCTAAATCACTTGTCAAAAAATAGCTGAGATATTCCCCACTGTTAAAGAATAACAGACGATACAAACTTTCCGTTAGCACTTGAAGCCTCCGAAACACTTGAAGCCTCCGAAACAGCAAAAAGATTATTTTTCATTTTTTAAATGCCTAGACCGATGTGTTTCATGTTAAATCTGCATGGCAATCATAGGTTAGGAGGTGCTGGCTCCCTTGAAGTTGAAAGTAAATAGATATCCAGTTGATTTTTTTCAAGACTTACTAATAACCAAAAAAACTTGTTTCGGAGGCTTCAAACTGTAGTTAACACCATATTTTTGGCTATTGTGGTTTTATAGATAGGGGATTGTTTACAGTTTTCCTATTGAATGTTTGGTTTTGGTCTATTAAAGTACAGGAATATGTTAGATGTTATTGGCTTTTTATATTTTTAATGATTTATAAATAGTCAGTATTTCAGAAAGAAATTTTACACCAGTACTAGGAGTATTCACCTGTTTCAAACCTTGATAATGTAAGAATCATTCACCAAATAATAAAAAAGTTTATACATATAAATCTTCCAAGCTTTATGAATATTTTAATATATAAAGTATTCAAATGAATCACTATATTTTCCCAAATTATAAGACATCCATAATATTTATCCAATTTGTTTCGGAGGCTTCATTTAGTGTTAACCACATGTATCATGGTCTTTGCCAACCCCTTAGGATCAAATGGCATAGGCCATGCCATCCAAAGACCATTTGTAACAGTAGGAGAGAAATTTGGTGGGCAAAGAACCCTCTAGAAATGTTTGGGAAGCAGTGTGTACAACCCCTTTTAAGACAATGGAATAATAATAATAATATTCGGTTCTTGTGTAGCACATATTGAACGTCTCTATGCGCTTCCAAATTTGGAAATTATTACCCCGGCTTTAGCATGGCTTCCATTACGGCGCTTAAGCATTTCAAGGAATTAATTCCTGCCAGGTACCCAATTAACCTCACCTGGGTCGAGTGTGGCAAATGTAGATTAATGTCTTGCCAAAGGACATTAGTGCCGTGGCAGGACTCGAACTGCGGACCTTGTCCACGACAATAGACCATGAAGATCATGAAGATATTGACAAGGTTACAGCAACATGTGCTAGCAACATCTGATGCTAGATAGCATCTCTTCCAGACAGGCATAAACACTACAGACAGTTCTCTCATTTCCTTACTGTTATCCACAATAATATAGAGGTAAGAACTGTATATTTTGTCCTTAAATTACTTAACTTTTACCTTTTTTTTTAATGGGTCATTGTAATGGAACTGATGTGTGAAAGTTTTTAAAGTTTAGATTTGTCACTAAAAATATAGTGAGGCCTAGTTACGATCTGTATTGTACATTGTACATGTACCTTTATCATACTCAATGTTTGTGGTTTTAAAGGTCGGGTGCCATCCAAATATAGTTTGATTCCTGTTGATGTGCAGCCTAGAAAAATGCTCCAAATCTCATTCATCTTGTGACATCATCTGTAAATCATTAGTGAGCTAACAAGAGACAGTGGTATGTATAGTAGCTTAACCAGAGCTGATCACCTGTTTACAATAGACCATACAATACCAACATATGAGTTGCTATGTCAGAAGTGGTGTAGCATCACCAGGAAAAGAAAGGTAACATGGAGGTATTTGTGAGCATGTGCTGAGCTGGAGAAAGTTACATAACAATTTCTCTTGCTAACTCACTAATGATTAACAGATAGATGAATGAAATCTGGAGCATTTATTTAGGGTGGAGCTTAGCAGGTCTGAGAAAAGTATTGTAAAATATTTAAAAATCTATGAAATATATTTATAACAAATTATGAGTTGTATGCAGCCCTGCACATAAACATTAATCAACTTATATTTGGATTTCACCTGACCTTTAAGGTTTGCCTCAGTACCAAATGTTTAAATTAGACTCCCGATATACATGTACATGTGTGTACATAAACAGGTCTATGGCTATGCACATTTAATTCTTTGCACTAAGAATAAATGATGACAAAGACGCAAGTGAAGGGTAAAGACACATTGCTATGAATTAACATAAATGGTTTCTATGTGAACAATTATTTTAAGTACTTTACTTTCAGTTCAACATTTTATCAAATCTTCAAAAGTAAGGTTAAATTTCGCTTTGTATATTGCTTTTGTAGTTGACAATATAGTGTGTTAACATGTTAGAAGCCTCCGAAACACTACTTTGAACTGATCCTATACATGTACATGTATATGTTTCCTGAATGTTTCAACTTTGATATGAGAAAAGTGATTTCCTTGGAAATTACATACTTGACAATATATTTCCCTGAGTATCAGCACAGATTTGAAATCCTCATGGATTCTATTAAGTGACTCTGCAATGTTTGCGTACTGAACAAAAAACTCATCGTATTAGATAATTTGTAACATACATGTACCATACTTTATATTAACAAGTATTTTTACTCTGTAAACAAATGTTTTAGGTGTTATATTAGTAATTTAACATATCATTAACAGTTTAAGTTGAATTTGTCTTAATATGTTACCTAAATAATGGACAACATTTTATGTGAACATGGTTGAAGCCTCCGAAACAGGCATTTTGTTAACCTGAAGCCTCCGAAACACACACATAAGAAATTTTCAACTTCCTCATTTGAAATGCGATTTCTTTGGAATTTGCATTGGTAATTAGCCCTCACTGAATGGTATTTGAAGAGTAATTTTTAGTTTGCTCCCCCTCTTGGAAGATAGGTAAATTTGAAAAATTAAATGTCAAAGTCATATTTTATCTTGAATTTGACAAACGCATTGAATTTTTTTAAACACCAAATAAGTTTGACCAAAAAAGCTTTATAAGCCTTTAAGTACATTAAAATAGCAAATGAAAAATTGCAATTGAATTATGTTTGGAGAACAAATGTTGTCATTTAAGTTGATAGAATTAAAATGTTGTTTTTGTTCAAATTTATCATATTTGTCACAGTTGTTCATTATTTGTCCAGGTTTCTCATGTAGTTTAAGCTCCAGAACCAAAAAAAAATCCATAATTTAGGCACTTATAGTACTAATTTTAGTAGATATGATTATGAAAACATATTTTGAAATTTTGACCCTGTTTGAGAAAAGTTACACCCTTTACTGTGAAAATGACCATATTTCATCACTACATGTTTGGAACCACTGCATGTCCATCGATCTGTCGATCCCTCTTTGAATCTGTTTCGAGAGTGAGCTGAGCTATACATTTTGGTACCAACCTGAGCAGCTAATCTGCCTTTAGTCGTAGCCAATCTAATTGAGGTCTGGTATGTGCATTTTATGTCAAGAGAACATGGCTATAATTCATTCTGGATTGTTTACCCTGCAGTAGATTGATTGTTTGAATCAGTGAAATATTAAACAACGTACCTCACAAAAACCTGCTTGCAATTATCGGCAATAAAAACCACAACTCTCATCTGCACATATTGACCTAGTGTTAAGCACATATGTGTCGGGCTATATGTTCCTCGATTTCCTTATCTTTCTAAGCTCATTACTCAGCCCCTATGCATTTGCTACCTCAATGATTTGGCACATATATGTGATTTATTTGTAATCTTGAACTTTCAATGTAAGTTTTTTTGGAGTCTGTGAGAATTTATGTTTTATCATTACCAGAACTCAAGCTTAGCTTTAACTTAATAGTAGAGTTTTACAATTTCTGATCATTTATTATTTTATTTATTGTTTATATTGCAGAGGAAACAACACGATGTACACCCAGGGCCAACCGCAGGGATATCCTCCCCAGCAGCAAGGGGGTTACCCCCCTCAGCAACCTGGCTACCCCCCTCCTCAACAAGGTTACCCTCCCCCTCAGCCACAACAGCCTGGATACCCACAGCCCCAGCAGCCAGGTTACCCTCCTCCACAACAGGGTGCTGGTGGTGGTTACCCCCCTCCGCAACAGGGTGCTGGTGGTGGTTACCCTCCTCCGCAACAGGGTGCCGGTGGTGGTTACCCCGCTCCTGGACCTCCTCAGGTATATCCATCTCTTGGTTTGTTTTATTTATTCTTTTCACATTTAATATGTGATTTGAAAGAAATACATACATTTCAATTTGTACTGACTCTCTCATCTATTGCTTCATTTGTTCATTTAAAGACACTGTGTAGAATGGATTCCTGTTTTCTACAAAAAAGCTGCCAGCTTCCTTGCTTCCAGAGTTATGGTTTAAACTTCCTTTGAATTATGTAATACTGTTGTTTTAAAGGTACTATGTCCCATTTGCAGGCCAAAAAATGAAAAAGTTAAATTCCAACTGCATTTGAAAGATAATACTAATTTAGAACTTCCCTAAAAAAGTTGGGGCTTGAAAATGTCTTAAAGTGGGAAAATAACGACTATTAGTTGTCAAATCGACTTTAGGGCTATAGAGCCCAAAAGTAATAGTCTTGATTTTCAGACAATTGTACCGAATGGTCATACGTTTTATGCTGCGCAAAGATTCAATCAGTTTAATCTTGGCCATTACAAAAAGTGGGTTATTGATGGAGACAAATGCTCATGTAATCTTTACAACTCTTTTCATGTATGTTATTACCAAAGAAGAAAAATAGCCAGTCAGTCACTCAATAGTGTCTGACAGTGAAGTCTAGCAAGTAAACGGGTTTCCTTGCATAATTTGAACATGAGGACACTGCTAACGTTAAAATTTCACAGATAGGACATACATGACATATTCATAATTCCTGCAAAGTTCTACAGAATTTGAGGTTGGCTGCAAAAGGGACATAGTACCTTTAACATTCAATGAGGAAGACTCTTAATTAGCATGTTTTAAGCTTGTGAGTGTGTTTCACCATCTAACTGTTCTCCTCAATCTGGACAGGAAAGTCTAGGGCTGAATTGATCAAAGTTTCTTTTTGCAAGCCTTGCATGATTCTGATATTGTTCCGCTATTGCTCCAGTTTTCTTCTAAAAAGTCATACATCTTAAAAGTCAAAATACATTATGAGCAGTGACCTTTTGATGTCTTTTGGGGTGTGTGTCTTTGAAATACCTTAATTGTATGTTATGCACAATTCTGGTATATTTTCTTCCATATTTAATCTTTTTGATTGTTTTTTTCATTTGGAATTCATTGTAGATTGTAAATTGTTAATAATTAGAGTTGTTGATTTCCAAACGGTAGATATGTGTATGGATTACTAATGTACAAGTTTCCTTCTATTATACCGGTATGTCATCCATTATTGGAAGGATGCACCTTCAATAATGACACCAAAGCTAGCACTTTCCGATCCAGTTTCAATCAAAGCACTAATGATCCAAAACATATGTGCAATCATATTTCTGCAACTCTTTTCTTCTCTTCTTTTCTTCTCTTCTTTTCTTCCTTCCTTTCTTTCTTTCTTTCTTTCTTTCTTCATTTCTTTCTTTCTTTCTTTCTTTCTTGCTTTCTTCCTTTTTTCTTCCTTCCTTTCTTTCTTACTTACTTACTTTCTTTCTTTTTTTCTTTCTTTCTTTCTTTCTTTCTTTCTTTCTTTTTTTCTTTCCTTCTTTTTTTCTTTTTCATTCTTTCTTTCATTCTTTCTTTCCTTCCTTCTTTCCTTCTTTCTTTCCTTCTTTCTTTTTGTTTCTTTGTTTCTTTCTTTCTATGTTTCTTTCTTTCTATGTTTCTTTGTTTCTTTCATTCTTTCTTTCTTTCTTTCTTTCTTTCTTTCCTACTTCTTTCTGCTTAAAGTGGAGTCTGAGAGAATGTACAAGATCATGTTGAATGAACATCATAGGCCTGTACCTGTTATTCTTATTTATGCCATGAAACCAGGAGCAAATACTTCTATTTAGATGGCACATGTTCTTCAGATATCTCTTTAGACCATGAGAACTGTACATATATTATCGTATCGCACAATCTGATTTTATTGCTGTTGAAGGAGTTTGTTGACCTGTTTGCTCTGCGGAAGGACAAAGGTCACATATAATAACTTCCTGGAGCACTTTTATAGTCTTCCTCATCATACATTTATTTCTAGAGTTGTACGTACTTGTAGATAACAGTGAATCACATGCCTTCTCAGTTATCACTCAAGAAGAAGCTCTGAATATGAAAGGAAACTTTGGAATTCTATTATCTGCCTGCTGTTATCTTTTAATAGTGGTGGGGTAAGATAATGTAATGTCGGAACAATGAATATATCCAACAAGTTAAATTGTATTTGTTTGGAGATGGAACTTTGATCTCATGAAGTCATTTCTATTTTTAGATGAAGATTTTGAAAGTTGTCTTTGTAAAGTTTGCATATTGAACTTCCACTTGAAAAAAAAGAGGGAGACAAGAAAGGAGAAATGCATTCATGACGTTAATGTTCAAAGTTCGCAAATTGATAATAAAGAATTAAGACCTAGGATTATAGCCTATCACTGTGTGTGAGTTGAGCTTGTGACTGTAATGGTAAACATGTTGATGTATAAGCTGACATGTACACATTTGATGATATCGAGATAGTATAGCTAGTATATTATATATTTCAAATCGAAACCATGTTCTAGATTGTTATCGAGCTTTAGAATTGGAATTGGATCACTGAACAAAACAATTCATCCATGAGGGGTCGTGGGGATCAAGCAATATTTCCTATTCATGTTAATTTCCCATTTGTATTGTATCCAAAAGAATTTATCCCCTACCAAGAATCTGTGGGTGGTATTCTTGAAAGCGGACTAACTTTAGTCCATGGTTTAATCCACCGACTAAGTATGGAATGTCATATGTCCATATGAATATGTTTTTGAATAATTTGATATGTCCCTAAATGACCATGATAACATAGTTATATCATAGTGATATTGTTGTTTATTGATTATGTTATTACATTTACATTTAATTTAGCGACAGATTAAATTATTCAAAAACATGTTCATATGGACACTTGGCATTCCATACTTAGTCGGTGGATTAAACCATGGACTAAAGTTAGTCCGCTTTCGAGAATACCACCCATTATCTTTAAAATATAAGGTTTCAGTTTGGCCTATTTCCAATACAGGTGTAATTTTAATGAAAAATCCTACCAAAATATTTTATTCATTCATTAAATAATAGGTACAATTTTATTTTCAACCTCAATATTTTATTCCAGTAAAGAACATATTGAAGGAAGAGAAAGACCAAGGAGAACAATTCTGCTATCTGATTGTTTATATTTCTAGCTGCACTTAGGCTAAACCTTAAGTTTTTATTTCATCTTTAGTACCAGCAGCTTATTTTTCAGAAAAAATGTATAATTTGTTTAAATTGGAATATGCTAAGAAATTGAAATATTGATAGACATAGCTTTTAACATCAATAAATCAATATCATATTTTCTTAATAATAATGATAATAATTATGTTATTGAATATTTTTATCTCACACATATATCCACCACGCAAGGTGGTCAAGGTGCTTCAATATTACCCTGGCTTTGCTAGGCTACCAATTTCAGTGCTCACAGCATCAAACAAACTCTTTCCTATCATTTAACACCTGGGTGGAGAATGGCAAATGTAGATTAATATCTTGCCAAAGGATATTAGTGCTGGGCAGGACTCAAATCACAAATCATGTGATTCACAGTCCGAAGGCATATCCACTTGACCTTGACACCTCTTCATATATTCATGTATTCATTTTTTTTTAAATCTTTGCTTTTAACTTTTTATTGCCCATTGAGGAGCTAAGGAGACTCTTGAACCCACCTTCAAGGTTGACAATGTATTAGAACCCATAACTAATCAGTCTCTCTGTCTCTCTGTCTCTCTCTCTATCTCTCTTTCTGTCTGTATGTTTGTCTCTCTCTCTCTGTCTCTCTCTCTGTCTATCTCTCTCTCTCTGTCTGTATGTCTGCCTCTCTCTCTCTCTCTCTCTCTCTCTCTCTGTATGTCTGTCTGTCTGTCTCTCTCTCTCTGTATGTCTGTCTGTCTGTATGTCTGTCTGTCTCTCTCTCTCTCTATATATATATATATCTCTCTCTGTCTGTATGTATGTCTGTCTCTCTCTCTCTCTCTGTCTCTCTCTGTCTATCTCTCTGTCTGTATGTATGTCTGTCTCTCTCTCTCTCTCTCTCTGTCTCTCTCTGTCTATCTCTCTCTGTGCCTGTATGTCTGTCTGTCTCTCTGTCTCTCTGTCTCTCTCTCTCTCTGTATGTCTGTCTGTCTGTCTCTCTATATCTCTGTCTGTATGTCTGTCTCTGTCTCTCTCTCTGTCTTTCTCTCTCTCTGTCTCTCTCTGTCTCTCTCTCTCTCTCTCTCTCTGTCTCTCTCTTTCTCTGTCTCTCTGTGTCTCTCTCTCTTTCTCTCTGTGTCTCTTCTCATCTCTCAGGGATCTTACCAAGGTGCGCCTGCTGGAGCTCAAGGGACCGACCAACCCTCCTACAAGGGAGACATACCAGATGATGATGTCGAGGTCAACCCTGACAATGCTGTAAGATATAAATAAATCTATCGCTTTCAAAACTAGATGGATAATCAAACCATACTCTATAATATATATATTATTACAATTCAATTACATATTAGGTGAATGTAAATGGTCACAAAGCACTGAATTGGCGTTATTTACCATTCCAGACATTTAAGTGTTGAAAGATTTTTTTAGCTATAAAGTACACTGCTATCTGACATAGTAGAAATGCTTTCAAAACTAGATGGATACCAGTAATCAAAACTCGAGTGAAAACTAAAGTATATTCAAGGATACAGGAAGATGCATGTTTCTAGAATAGCCTGGGCTGGCAAACTATATTTGTTAGATGTCTGTTTGGTGGAAAATTTAAAGGGGCAACCAGAACTTAGTTAGGGGTGCATATTTCTTGGTGTGTCCTCACACTTTGCCAAACTTTTGGTTTTGATAAATGGGAAACACTGGTTGGTTGTGCCTATCGGGTCTGCCGCTGGAGTAGTAGTATTCTCTTTAAAATTAAGTTCAAACAATAAGTCTTGGGAATACCAGTACCGTCTTCCTACCAGTTTATTCCAACATATATCCCATTTCCCTACATGAGCATATATCTTTATCATTTTTTTAATGTTTTGTTTTGTTTTAGTCTTATTAATCATCACATTTCCTACCTATCCACAGGCCGGTGCAGCTCCAAGTGCCTCGGCCCCTCCCTTGGAGAAAATGGATCAGGTAGCCGGCTACAACCAGATGGATGCGCCTCTACCCCCTCCCCCGCCCCCTTCTTATGATGAGGCTACCCAGCCAACTGAACGTGCTGGCATTGAACAGTAAGTATCAACCTGAGGTTTACCGGTAGTCTTTCTATCAGTTTTGCAGATGAAGTCAAACCTGTCTATAGCGACCAACCAAAGGAAACACAAAAAGTGGCCTTAGAAGACAGGTGGTCTTTGTAGACAGGTTCCTTTAGCACATGATTCAATGAGAAACCATTTTCAAGGGAAATGACAATTGTGGCCTTTGTAGACAGGTGGTCTTTGTAGACAGGTGGTCACTAAAGCAGGCTTGACTATGGTTTGTATTTGCTTTCCATAAATAAAGCAATTTTGTTAGTGAATTTATTTTGTGCATACATATACATGTTAGTGTCACTAAGAATTAAATGTGTACATGGCTTTGAAGATAATCAAATGCTACCCCAAAGCACAAATTAGCAGTGTGATATGCTATTGTAGGTAAATAGTGAAATAAATTAATAAACATGAATTATGAGACATGACAAACAAATTTAAAATTGATAATTTGTCCATCTTTTATATATGCTTAAGATGGTTCCAATTGGGAAAATATGTCTAGGTAGGATAGTGGAAACATTTTATACCATTAATGTTATCCTTGTCTGCCCCTTTCATGGAAAATCTGAAACTCTACATGAATTTATATATGTGGGACAAGAAAAACAGTTATGTATAAAATCGTAGTATTAGTATAATTATGTTGAAATTGTATTTTGGATGGAAATTCACAAAGTCAATGAATAGAATCGAGCTTCAGTATGTTTGCATTCCCCCAAGAACAAATATTCAGGATTTGAAAAATGAGACAACAACTTCAACTTGGTAAAATCATGTCAATGTCACTCAAGCCTTGTTCACCCATGGTATGGTATTCTGCCTCAAAAAATGCTGCAGTAAATATGTTTATTAATTAATTGATTTATTTGAACATCTTTATTCAGGATAAATATGATCAGCAAAGCTGTTTTCACCATGGTCCTGATACATGTTACATGTATATGAATGGCAAGTTGGGGCGGGAGAAAAAAGTAGTTGCGTACAACAAGAGCCCTTAACCACACCCACTTTTCCATCGTTAAAAGATATAGAAATGTGAAAGGCAATGTGTGAATGTCATTGTTTTGCCTTAGCAGATTTCTGTCTCTGGTCATATGTAAGCAAGGCTTAATGAAATTGATATATTATCTTTCAGAACACCTACATTAACCGATGAAGAAGCTAGAGAAGCCCTTCTCTTGTATGTGGCAGAGAACTGTTGCTATGGCAAGAAAGCTGCCAAAAACCTTCATGTGAATGACCTCAAACACACTGCTGCATTCCATGTAAGTTGTATCAAAATCGTTTCTTTGTAGAATGAAAGCTTTACTTGTAATATGAATGATTTGGTTCATTTAGAACATGTTATTAATATTGGAAACCTAAACAATAAATGAGATTCTTGGAAAAGAGTAATTTATTTAGTATTGATATAAATCCTGTATTATTATGAGAACTAATGACAAAAAAATGATTTACCAACTTCCAAGGTTTGGTTGCATAGTTCATATGCTTTTTAAGTCATGAAGATAGCTCTATCTTACTTTCATTTTATTGACATCTTGTTTCACCATGGTGATAAAAGAATTATTATTATTTTAAGATCAAATAGTATTTATATTATGAAATAAATAGGATCAGTGTTCAGGTTGTTACAAAACAAGTCTATAGTGTAATGCAAGTTGAAGATCATATATATATAAAATGACGTTATGGATGGTAGTTTAAATGTTTCACTTTTTTTTATATGACACTATATTATATAGATACTGATCAACATTACATTTGGAAAAGATAATCATTAGGATTGATAATTATTTATGTCTTTGCCAATAATTTGGAGTAGATTTTTACCTGATCTATCGCAGTCAAAATCTTTGAAAATATCAGTTGATCTTTTGAGAGCTATTTGGCTTTGACTATTGATTTATTTTGTTGTTTTACCATTGATGATATTCTTGTTTCTTTATTCACTTTTAGTACACCCTGGAGACTTTTACAGAGAAGAGAACAACTAAATGGGTGAATGAGCCATTCTCAGGTGAGAAGTCATTTCATCTCATTATTTCTGCTTTAAAGGAACTTGGTAACATTGTTCAGATGAGAGAAAATGGTGCTAAGGTACTGACTTCAATGCTAGATGTACAATTAAAGATAATCTGAAAGTTTGAGTGAAAACAGACCATTAGTAACGATAACGATTGGGAAAAACTGATCTGGTGTGCTTGATAAACCACCCAAGACTTGTAATTCATATCAGTAACCCCTCGTAAGAGGGAAAATGCTGGCTATGATAAACGATGACGATTGTCTTTAATTGTTACTGGCTTTAAAGTTTATGTTATAATATTGTTGCAATGTCAGTATGCATGTTACAATGCGAACAATTATGATAAATGCCCACAGGAGTGATTTTAGAAAAAACATTAAGAAATTGTGTTTGTCTTGATGTAACCCCTAGGTCAGCCCGTCGATGGCCCTCAGAACGGACCTGCCCCTCTCCCATGGAACATTGCTGTTAACATCCCCGCCATGTTTACAAACAGCATCGCTAAGGTTGAAGTTCCGCATACTGCATCAGTTAAGGTAAGCATGAAAGATTTAAAGCCCCACTGCACTACTTAAAGCTACTTGTGCCCTCTATATATATATATAGCAAACAATGCTGAATCGGTGCCTGTTGGTCCCCCATGGTCCCCTTTTTCTTATGTTATTTGAGAGCTGATTTGGTTGATGAGATAACCACATGTCAGTGACCTTGCAGGGAGGTCTAATCCCCCCTGGCCAAAGTAGTGCAGACGGGCTTTAAAACAAAATCACTGATTTCTCACAGGTTATTGTCTATAATTACTGATCAATACTTTTCAATCGGTATCAGTGGTTGATGGCATGTCTTTCATGTCGGCATAAACCAACTGATTTGAACTCTCGATTGCTTCAAATCTTTGACCATGGTGATCTTCATACAAAAAGGATTAATTTTCTAAAGGATGAAGACCTAGCGAAGTTGTCTATGGTCTAATTTTACATATCACCCTCTATGTTTGGTGATTAAGCTGTGAGGGGTTGCAATACAGATAATCTTATGCTGGGTTTTAACTCATTTGTGAATGAATTTTTTAAGTTTTGGAGTTTATTTGGTGAATTATATCTATCATTTTTCTAGATTTGCATATTGAGATCAACATAACTCTTTAAAATATTGTTGTAATCAATTTGAGTACACCTTTGAAATCGTGGACATCCACATATTTCACAAGTCTTGTTTAGCATTTATTTTTAAATCGTCTTCTAAGTTTAACTCTCCTGACCTTTGACCTTTACCCTTTAGCCATGCCATGACTGTCATTCCATGGGATTCCGCAGATGTCACACCTGCTTGGGACGTGGAAGGGTGAGTTCAACCCAGCAATCAATCAAAGCATTTATGATAGCTATAAGGGGTTTGAAAACTCAGACATTTATTGGAAGGCAGCTCGAGTCAGTGCTAGGATTGCCACTGATAATGCAGGAATAATCAGTCACTTAAATTTACTACATATTGAATTGATACATGTCAATGTCTGCATGCACCATTTTCAACACAGACATCTTTTCATTTACTATCTACCTCAAGATGAATACATAAGATCTGGCTAACATTCTGTTTGAAAAAGATTTTTTTTAATATATTTTTTTGAAATATGAAATACTTCGATACTATGATACTACTACCCATCCTCTCTAAACGGTGCTATAGTATTCCTTAGAACTATAAGCTCAAGAAAGATTACCAACAGTCCTTTTCAGGACTACACACACACTCCAGAAAGAAAGATTACCGACAGTCTTTTTCAGGACTCCCCACAAATCCTCCCCCCTCTCTCTCACATGGTGTAACCGTAAGCCTACTGTATATCTACATCACCATGCAAGCCGATACTTATAAGCAGCATCTATGATACTTATAAGCAGCATCTATGATACAGTGTTCTTTTAATCAACAAACGTCACATGTTTCTTGCAGACCCGGTGTCATCATTGCCACGGCCACGGACGTCGTCATGTCAACCATTATGATCACCATGAGAAGAGACATATCTCACGCTGGGAATCATGTACATTCTGTCATGGGAGGGGTAGACAGAGGTTGGTATCAAGTTAGGAGATCCTTGAGGAGGGATTAAAGCCCCACTGCACCACTTATAGCTACTTGTGCCCTCTATATAGCAAACAATTGCCTAATCGGTGCCTGTTGGTCCCCTGTGATCCCCTTTTGCTTATGTTAATTGAGAGCTTATTTAATGAGATAACCACCTGTTAGTGACCTTGCAGGGAGGTCTAATCCTTTCTAGCCAAACTAGTGCAGACAGGCTTTAAGAATATGTGTTGGAATATCAGTCCAAATTGGGATGGGAATAATGACTGAATGGGTGGGGACGATAGTATGGAATTGTTTTTTTTTATTTACTTCTCTAGATATGATGATATCTATGATTGTATTTGAATTGGTACAAGTATAAAGAAAATTATTCTTATTATTACGTTAAAATTCAACATTATTTTTCCTGAGATCCAGCTGAGAGACTGGTTTTAAGTCGGTGGGTGTTACGAAAATAGATATAAACTAACAACCGTTTGCATCAAGTCTTTGAACTTTATTTCAATGAATGATGAAAGTGAAGATGCTATGCAATTCTTCGTCTTCTTCTAGTAATCTTCAAAGGCCTATGAAGATTAATGATTTTCTCACTTATACTTGTTATTTAATTTTACTTTATGCAAATGAATATATTATCACCTGTTTGTGATACTGAATGACAATATAGATGAACAGCATATGAATCTTAATCGACTGTAACCAAACTCATTTCTTACCGTACAGGTGTTTTACATGCCATGGTCATGGACAGATCACATGTTGTACCTGCAAGGGACGTGGAAGCCTCAAATTTTTCATCCAACTCACTGTTAATTGGTATGTTTGTACTCGTTGTAATCACCCGGTAGGAGTAATGATAGTAATTTTCTGTTCATTATCGTAGAATGGTACTAGGAAAAAGACATGGCCATACATTAATCTTCGAGCATAGTTGTTCAACAAAACAAACCCTAACATTTCTGACCACTAAAGTCAAATCTAACTTGGATTAGTTTATGTGATGAGCCATGGATTTCTCTCTTTTCATGTTGAGAGGTCCAAAATGGAGTGTGAATCTCTTATTGTGACAGGTCAGTAACAAATTATATTTGGCTCTTTAAATTTCATTTGAAATATTTGAAATATTTTGATATCATGGTGCTTTAACATTCTCTTTTTAATAATTTACAAATGTTTTCTGGGGCCTTCCAAATCAAATTTATGCTAAAACAATGTCTTTTTTGGAACCAGAGATAGAATTGCAATCCTTTTCTCCAGAATAACTAATCACCTCGCACCATTCAAAAGATAATTATTAGAAACACATATACAGTGTGAATCATAATGCATTGTGAAGAAAACATAATGGAAGGAAAATATAGTCAAACCTGTCTATAGCGACCGCCCAAGGGAAACAAAAAGTGGCCTTTGTAGACAGGTTCCTTTAGTACAAGTTTCAATGAGAAACCATTTTCAAGGGAAACAACAAATTTGGCCTTTGTAGACAGGTGGTCACTAAAGCAGGTTTGACTGTTTCTGTACACTGCCTAATCAAATTTTGTAAAAACTATGAGTGCCTATCATGTACAAGTTTAACTGTTAACAAAAAACAACTATTTCAATGTATTTCTTATGTTCATAGGATAAATCATATGAATGACAACATTGTGGAACGTACTGCCCTACCTGATGAGCTCATTCGTAATGTAACAGGTCAAGTGGCATTCAAGGAGGAAAATGCAAGGGTAAGAAACAACTTTGGAACAAAAATCTGATTTCATACAATAATCCTTTTGTAGTACTGGTATTAAATATCGCTTCTGCTATGTGATGTTCATGTGGTGTCAATTATTTACTAGTATGTGTCTTTAAAAATCTGGAAAGAAAATGTACTCCCTCATTATTCTTGTTGTCATTTTTTATTGGAATTATTCTAATAATTTATTAATGTAATCATGCTACCTTGAACCTTTGTCTATCAGATAGGTGAATTTGGAAACAATGTTTAAGAAGAAGAAAACAAATCAGGGATTGCAGCTGTACTTTTAGAACTACTCGCACAGCAACCTGAAAAGGAGAAAATTCCTTTGTATCTTTACCTTAAAGATAAAGACCAGTTATGGTCATGCGATTGCATTGTGAAAGAAACGTTGTGGAATCGATCAGAAAAGGATGATCATCTAGCATATAAGTATTGGTGGGTACTGCAAGGTTCTGGAATCATCAAAAATGATAAGAAATTTGGCCCAGTCTTGGTAAAGTTACAAGCACTGCACACAGAAAGATGTATATGGGACTACGTGACACGTGCGTGACACGTTCCTTATATATATCAGGTCCAAATAGATATAATAATTTACCAAATATATCAATTAGTAGGCAGTTTCTCAAGAAATTTGAATGATCACGTATTAGTAAAAACATTCTTTCACATGAATGGTAATAATTAGAGTTACAAGCACTGCACACAGAAAGATGTATATGGGACTACGCGACACGTGCGTGACACGTTCGTTATATCTATCAGGTCCAAATAGATATAATAATATACCAAATATATCAATTAGTAGGCAGTTTCTCAAGAAATTTGAATGATCACGTATTAGTAAAAACATTCTTTCACATGAATGGTAATAATTAGAGCTTCCATTTCATTTCTTGAGAGGGGGGCGTTTCCAAAACTGGTCTTTACCTTTAAGTATACAGTAATTTCAAAAGTAATTTTGCTCAACTTTCCTATGAATTTTATTATTTAATGTAAAAATATATTTTTGGTGCTTTGATCTTTTGATAACTCTGAATTTAAAGATGAAAACAGCTACCATTAATGTGAATTCAATCTCATATATGCAATGTTTTTGTCTAGATTTGGCCTATCAATCACTTCCCAGACCAGGCTATCAACCAAGCCTCTAGGGAGCTTGTCCAGCAACATTCTGGTGCCTTCCAGCAAGAACGCATCTTGCAACAGGTAATAATAATCACTGATTGGTTGGTCAATCAGGAGTCTAAGGATGTTTGTTGATTTACATGTTACTTTCAGATGTGTCTAGAAACCACCATTTTATTCACAGCTAGGATGTGAACCCGTTCGACAACTACACATGTACTATTTCTTGTACCTAGTACATGCAGTGATTTTTGTATGAGAAAAGGGATATAAATATTAGTCCTGACCTACAAAGTTTACAAACATACTTGAAGCAAGACACACCACGCTTTCTTAAAATCATTTCAAATAGGTTTTGCACTCGACACTATTGGACACATGTGCTTTCCCAGAATTATATATGCATATTCTTGAATTCATGAGCACATGCATAATGAAGGTATGAGGCTGAGCGATTGAAATTGTGGATGCATAAACAACTGGAGTGAACGGCCAATCTGCTGGCAGACTGATGTACACATGTGATGAATATTGAATTTGTTTACGTGATCCAGATTGGGTGAGAGCGCTCGATCGAGCAGAGATACTAGATCACGTGAAGGGGGGGGGGGGGGGGGGGGAGAAGAGAGAGAGTGAGGGAGGGTGAGAGAGAGAGAGAGGGTGAGAGAGAGAGAGAGAGGGTGAGAGAGAGAGAGAGAGAGTGTGTGTGTGCGTGATTAGAACATGACTCTGTACACGTATATCCGACTATGTCCGGACGTGTACACGACTACCAAAATACATGCTTCTGCACAGCTTTAATTTCATTATACATGTACTCGTTCACTTCCTTTTCTACTATTGATTAGAATAACAAAATCTGATGTAGGGATCCAACTAAAATTGATTCAAGAAAATGCAGTATTGTAATCTTCCCCTAATCTTACTTTCACAGCGCCACCAGGTTCGGATCATTCCTGTCGCTGAGTCCTTGTGCCGCTGGAAGGATAAGAACTTTTCTTTCTTCGTCTACGGCTTTGAACGTAAAGTCCACGCCCCAGACTACCCCAGCAGTGCTGCTGCGGCTGTACCATTCTCTAAAGAGGGGGGTTTCCTCCACACATCAGATAACTACGCATTCAATTGCCAAACTAGATTGTTTTCAATTGTATTTCATTGTAAGTGATGAATGTCATGCTTCCCAAAAGTAATCATGAATTATAATTCTCTCTACGCTAGCATGATGTTTAAAATATGGAATGATTATTGTATAATCTAATTTACACTGATTTGTGAATAACCCTTTGCTTGTTTTCTCAAAAATCTAGAAAGTTTTTTGCAGTATTATCATGAGGTAGAGGAATATAAAATTGGTTTATCTTGCAGCTCAGTAACTATAGAAATGTCTGGGTTCTCTTTGTTGATGCATACATTTATTGCTGTTATACATTATTATTCTTGCTTGAGATTTATCCACCATACTTTAAATCACTCAATACAGTTTATATCCATCGTTGATTGATTTTCAGCCTACTTAATGTAAATACTAGTATTTAGTTGCATAAAGATGGCAGTCACAATGACTTCATTATATACATTTTTCTATGATTTTATTTCTCCCTAGAGATTGTATATATATTGAAATACATGTTAAGCATCATTCAGTGACAGTGAAATAATGTCATTACAAATACGTTTTTTCTTCATTTGTGAAATTTTGCCAACAATTTAATTCATAATGAAGAGACATTTCAAAAGAATTGATTGTTCTACTTACACAAATACTTAATGAAACAACTCTATTTACAGACATGACATTCAAGTAATGGTCAATTGTGTTTCTCATAGACAGGATTTATGAGTCAAGATTAACTTTTTCAAACATGGAAAAGAATGATTGTATTGATCTCAAAATATAAGATTATTATATTTTTTCAACCAATATACCGTTAGATATAGAAATGTATATTATCTTTCTTATACAAAATATATGTAGATGAATTTATATTTAGCAGCGAATGTCATTGATGTTGGTTAACTTTGTTCATATTCTACCATTAATTTTGTTAGATACTGACACCAATCATTTTGTATCATACATCTAGTCTGTGTTTGTTATGATCAAATTATCATGATGTAAATATTTTGTTATTGTTCAACATTGATATTTTAACTCTGGAAGGAGTAAGAATGATAATAATGAAATATGGACAAGAATATGAAGCATTTTTTAGTCCTGTGTTTAAGGTTTGATACAAAGAGATTTGAAACCCTAATAGCCAGTGGCTTTGCTATTATCTTTATGGCATATGTCAAACATCTTTTCATTTGATTAAAATTGATATGATCCCTTTGACATGTTATCACTATAACCTGTCTTGCTTGTAGACTTCGAGCTGTATACTAATCTTGTACAAACTATCAATTTTTACATGGCATACATTACCATTATGATTATTACTCTTAATAACTTCATATTCAAATGTTAAGGCTTGATTCAACAGGCTATACAACAATTTGATATCAATATATTATGTATTGGATTCGTTGGTGTTTGCTGTGCCAGAAATGAGATAGTATTCTGTCTTATTCCTTTCATTTGCAGATAGAAGATGTGTCGAACTTCTTTCAATTTAAATTCATGCCTTACATTTTCAATCAGTACTAGATGAAATAGATTGTTTTATATAAGTAGTAATACCTAAAACTTTGAATTATCCTTGGATTATACCCAATTAGTTTAGCGAGATTTGGATATGTTGTGTCCAATTATACCTTGTATGTGTTGCTTGAATTGTGTATCAAATTGGAAGAAGAAGAATGTTTAAATATGGATCTTTTTATTCATTTTTCTAGTAAATATTTGTATCTGCCATCCTTTTAATATCGGTACATTTCATTGTGACACTTTTTGTTTCTTTGGAAATTTAGTGACCTCAATTCTTTCAGCATAAGAAATACCGGTATTGGACAAATTTTTCAGTATTTTTTTAAAAGGAAAAGTGTGAGGACTACGAGTCAGATTTGAAGGAAGCAACCAACTCTACTTTGGGGAGAGAACTAAACTGTTTCTACTCCGCCCCCTCCCCTCCCCCTTTAATACACCACCCCTTTTAAAAATTATTCTATGAAAATCATCGATTTAGACATTTTGGCAACAAGTTATTTGTAGTACTACTACTATAAGTCATATTTCTAATTCAGGAGATGTTTTACTGCTTTCAACTTAATTCTCTTGAACGATTTTGTAATGTTTGCTTTAAAACATTTAAAACCCATGAACCAAAGACTGAGGATGAAAAATGTAAATTGTCTGATTTTGCAAATTATATCCATAATTCCAAAATGTATTTACCATGTTTATAACCTGTGTTTTAATAGTCTTTTAACCTTGCCTTCTCAATTACGAGCCATGATCAAGTGCTAGTTATATGATTCTGCTAATTTTCAGTTGTCATATTTTCAGTATTTTCTTTCTGCTTTTATTGCATAGATTGATTGAATAAAATGTTGATCATATTGTACATCAATACCATTATGTATGATTTTGATTCTTTTAGAT
>JAVYIG010017402.1:0-26407 GCA_035222895.1 Strongylocentrotus droebachiensis
GTCAAATCGACCGACATGACAAACATCATGTCTGACTTTGAGACGAGCCATCAAGATGCATCGGAAGGAATGCTGATCTATTCCTTTGTACCAAGAAACTTTGACCGAAAGGTCGACAAGACGGAGAAGAAATCAAAGAAGCCGTTCACTGAGCCAAAAGTCCCTGCGAGTAAACCGGTAAGATGATATTTATAACCTTTGTCTATATACAAATTCTTGAAAATAGGGGGCAAGACTGTTCCCCTACCTCCATCCCTCCCTCCCACCCCCCCCCCCCCACCCCCCACCCAAAAAGTAAAGGTAGGAAACCAGACATATAACAAGGTATACAAAACTAATAGTTCATTGTGTGTGAAAAAAAAATTATTATCTTTTTTTCTATACAAGAAATGACATCTTGTTGCTTGAGATATTTCAAGAAGTATTCATTGAAAGCTTGATGAAAGCTGCTCTATGCTCTTTCCATGTTACAATTGATGACAAAAACACTTCTGATAATTATTTTATATATCGATTTCAATCATTCAAATGTTACTCTTGATGTACAGCCATCATCAAAAGATGATCGCTTACATCACTGATAAGAAGGCTTTAATAAGTTAAAATGTCTCTCTTCGTTTCTACAGCCATCATCAAAAGCTCAGAGCGAGGCGCAGCGTCAGAGCGTCATGACACGCTACCCAACGGGCCGAGTTTACCAAGTGAAGAGTAACTTCATTGCTCAGCAGCCGATGGATATCAGTGTGTACAAGGCTAACATTGTGGGCATCATTAAAGAGCAGGACCCGACCGGGAGCTCTGACAGGTGGTACGTCGACAGTGGAGGTAAGACTGAAAGCTACAACATTTCAATACCATTACAATACCATTACATTACCATTTCAATACCATTACAATACCATTTCAATACCATTACAATACCATAACAATACCATTACAATACCATTTCAATACCATTACAATACCATTATATTACCATTTCAATACCATTACAATACCATTTCAATACCATTACAATACCATTACAATACCATTACAATACCATTTCAATACCATTACAATACCATTTTAATACCATTACAATACCATAACAATACCATAACAATACCATTACAATACCGTTGCAATACCATTACAATACCATTACAATACCATTACAATACCATTACAATACCATTACAATACCATTTCAATACCATTTCAATACCATTTCAATACCATTACAAATCCATTACAATACCATTACAATGCCATTACAATACCATTTCAACAATACCATTTCACAAAACTTGTCATCAGTGACAAATGACAGGTTTTGTTATAAGCTACTGAAATCCTTGCTTCTGATTGGTTATAAGCAAATTTGTCGCTGATTTTTGTCACTAGTCATTGAAAAAAGGCTTTGTGAAACGGTTCCCAGGGAGGTGTTTCACAAAGATTCTAAGTCGAACTTAACTCTAAGTTGGACTTATGGAGAGCCATTTGTAGCCATAAAATGAAATATATTCAAAAGCAAAAATGTAAGTATTTTAGACTTTTCATAAATTCCCCATCAAGAACATGTAATCTCCCATGATATCAGAAAATATGTATGATTTGAATCAACATTTGTATGCCTTTTAGAATAACTTTTACAAAATATTTTCAAAGATGCTATAAACGGCTTTCCATAATTGTTAAGCCTGTATCTAATAACAAACAGAGAAGCGAGTATGCATAGGACATCCGTTGCACGCAGCCATTTTTATTTTTTGCATGTATACCACTCATGATATTCATGTAACCTTTAAAAAGATGTTAAACAAACATCTTCCTACATTATGTGTGAACAAACCTCTAAAATACTTTGATTTTGATTCTCTTGACAGCATCCCAAGGGTTTGTACCGATGGGTATCTTAGCAGCATGTAACGAAAGTCACTCAACAAACATCTACTCCAGTGATGATGAGGCTAATAAAGGGCCTTATAGCGACCTCGGGTCACCCCAGGTAAGCCACAAACTTCTGCCAAATAATGATGAAACATAGAATAACTCGCTGCAAATCATTTATTATTTGTTATTCAGGTCCTCTAACTTTCAACATGTTAAAACTACAGTCAAACCTGTCTATAGCGACTGCCCAAGGGGAACACAAAAAGTGGTCTTTGTAGACAGGTTCCTTTCGTACATAATTTTGAAGGGAAACAAAACATATGGTCTTTGGAGACAGATGGTCATTAAAGCAGGTTTGACTGTATTAATGATACCCTTTGCAATGAAACATTACTCACTATGATCCAGTTATGATTTGGTACAGTCTTTCAAACTTGTCCTTCCATAACTTTGTGGAAGTGGAATTTTTATGCCTCCGTTACGAAGTAGCCGGAGGCATTATGTTTTCGGGTTGTCCGTCCGTACGTCTGTACGTACGTACGTACGTACGTCTGTACGTACGTACGTCCCGTTCTTGTGATCGCGTTATCTGAAGAACCGATTGATGGATTCCTGCCAAACTTTGGTCATGTATGTATCTTGCAGAGCCGATGAACTGATTAGATTTTGGGGTCACGAGGTCAAAGGTCACAGGGCTCATTAGGTATACAAAAACAGCTCGTGATCGCGTTATCTGAAGAACCGATTGATGGATTCCTGCCAAACTTTGGTCATGTATGTATCTTGCAGAGCCAATGAACTGATTAGATTTTGGGGTCACGAGGTTTAAGGTCAAAGGTCACAGGGCTCATTATGTATGCAAAAACAGCTCGTGATCGCGTTATCTCAAGAACCGATTGATGGATTGCTGCCAAACTTAGGTCATGTATGTTACTTGCAGAGCCAATGAACTGATTAGATTTTGGGGTCACGAGGTCAAAGGTCAAAGGCCACAGCGTACATTATGTATGCAAAAACAGCTCGTGAACGCGTTATCTCAAGAACCGATTGATGGATTCCCGCCAAACTTAGGTCATGTATGTTACTTGCAGAGCTGATGAACTGATTAGATTTAGGGGTCATGAGGTCAAAGGCCACAGCGCACATTATGTATGCAAAAACAGCTTGTGAACGCGTTATCTCAAGAACCGATTGATGGATTCCTGCCAAAATTAGGTCATGTATGTTACTTGCAGAGCCAATGAACTGAGTAGATTCTTGGTTCATAAGGTCAAAGGTCATGGGCTCATTATGTATGCAAAAATAGCTTGTGAACGCATTCTCATTGGAACTGACAGATGGATTACTATTTAACTCAGGACATCTTGCAGAGCCAATGAACTGAGTAGATTTTAGGGTCATGAGGTCAAAGATCAAAGGGTCATATATGTATATGAGAAATTGCTTGTAATCACGATATTCTGAGAACCTGTCAATGGTTTACAATTGAACTTGAATTCGAAAAATTTCTTCTGTTTTGGTTTGTAAAATTGCTCTATGACGGAGGCATCATTTTCGACTGCGCGCAGTCGAATTCCATCTAGTTTGTATTGCCTTTAAAGAATTTGTGTCTGTCATGGGTTACAATGCATTACGCTACATGTAAGTTAATGAAACCTCTGAAATTATTATTTGATACTGCATGTGTGCAGATTAGGGCTTCACTTCCACCAGTTCCATCAAATTAACCCTAAACAAAATAAAACGTTGCCAATTTGTGGTAGCCAAGCTGATCCTATAATCTTAAATACTTGTGTCTTTGAAATTTCTATGTAATATTTTATGACGGTATTATTATGCAGTGTATTTATACATTACATATCGTAATCTTTTACGACAGTATTATAATGCAGTGTATTCATACATTACATATCGTAATCTTTTACAACAGTACTATTATGCGGTGTATTCATACACTAATTCATACATTACATATCGTAATCTTTTACGACAGTATTATTATTTAGTGTATTCATACACTGATTCATACATTACATATCATAATGTTTTACAACAGTATTTATTATGCAGTGTATTCATATATTACATATCATAATCTTTTACAACAGTATTACTATGCTGAGTGGGGCTTTACGGCGAGCAGTCCCAACGAGCTGAGCCTGACAGAGGGTGGTGTTGTGACGGTCATCGCAGCCCAAGACACGGAAGGCAACTCAGAGTGGTGGTTGGTCGAGAAAGACGGAGAACAGGGTTTCGTCCCAAGCACGTATCTAGCCAAAGTCTGAAACCTCACCATGACTATTAGTCATTCATGTTTTTGTCTTCTGTTTGTTATCGTTGTGATTAAACCTCTTGATGATGATATTCCCTTCTATTATCACGATTACCACATTGTGATGTAATGTTCCTATGCAAAGGATTTTGGTTATTAATTTGCTAACTTTAGCTCCAGA
The DNA here is from genome assembly GCA_035222895.1 of Strongylocentrotus droebachiensis. Lineage (NCBI taxonomy): Eukaryota > Metazoa > Echinodermata > Echinoidea > Camarodonta > Strongylocentrotidae > Strongylocentrotus > Strongylocentrotus droebachiensis. Next base: position 4,329 of record JAVYIG010017402.1, read on the forward strand.
AACCGTAGCGCTCAGTGCATTCAAGGAATAGATCCTACCAGGTGCCCACGAGAGGCAAGTCTAGATTAGATGTAATGTCTTGGCAAAGGTCTTTGATGTTGTGTGGCAGGGTTTTGAACCCTGTACCTTTTGGTTCACAATCTGGAGACTTATCCACTAGACCACAACACCTCTAAATGTGATAGCGACAGAGACTAGATTACAGCTGGGCCTGCTGGGGTTTTCATGTGAAGTGCACTGTGACCTAGGGCTTTATCCATATCCATCTTTATCCATGTCGATGGAGAAAGCATTATCATGAGCAAATTGGCAACTATATAAACTGAGGTCAAAGGTTACATGTTTTATTTCATGTATTGTTTTTAATGGTAATAGAGAGGTTGGTTTATTTCAAATGACATAAATATAACGTAATATATACAGTCTCGGTGTAATAATAGATTTCAATATAGACGATGGTATTTATTATGTATAAATAGATTAAGACCCTATGTTCATAACCTGCATAAACTTTGTGATAGATAACTTGTATTTATTTTTGGTATGAGAGTAGTGTATTTTGTGTAGATTTTTTTTTCTGCTGAGAAAAGAAATATATTTATTCAACTGTTGTCTGTGGCCAGTTGTGAATGTCTTTCCATTGTTTAGATCTATGAGTGAGTATTATATTTATTTTGCTTCATTGTGCTTCTAGTTTAGTTGAAACCAGCTTTTCTTTCACTATTTAGGATATGGGTAGTTACACTGTTTTCATCTCACCAAGGTCGGCCATGATTAACTTGACAAAATTTTCAAGTATTTGATTGAAAAAATTGAACTCGTCTGGGTAAGACTGCTGCCACAAACATCCATGTTTGTGCACTTTCACAACTCACATTAAATCAGGAATATTTGAGTGGTTGATTCGCTCAAAATTGTTCCTTGGGTGTAGAGGGTCAAATATGATATTCAGAGTTTTCACATGAATTTGACAACAAATAAAGTACTTAACTTATAATATTCATTATTTCACAGACATACTCTTTTGTAAACATTCTAACAAGTGTGTTACCAAAGAAAAGAGAATACTTGATGGGTTTACAAGGTAAATATAGTTTCTTAGATTTAGAGGTTCATGACAAAGTTTTCAGTGATAAGTGCTGCAGGGCTTTAGAGGTATTTGACAGAGAAAAAAACAAGTTAAATGTTATGTGTACTTAATTTACACATTACCGTACTTGTACAGTGTACTTACAGTAACATGCCCTTTTTAAAAAAAACATTTTCACTTATTGACGAAATTCTCTTATATATTTTAACACTGAAATACCGTACATTAAAAAGAAGGAAAAGATAGATAGAAAGTTGCATGTACATAGGGCTGCAGGGTGTAAGGTTATTTCAGAGGATCGCGGCAAAAGGTTTTAACGAATCAGGGTCTTTCAAAGTAATTTATAGAAAAAGAATTGTTAATGTGTGCTGTTCATTAACACACTCTTGTGTGCATCCTTTCACAGGTTATTGACCAAAAAACAAACTGCTTACATGAATGATTGTGAAGTGAAACTGCCCCATTTTGTTAATTTCCACATACTCTGTTGCTTAGATTTCCTCATACACACGCAAACAAGGACTAGAGCAGGAAGAATATTACAAGGGGGTTAGAAATAGGAATCAGTTTTATTTTGCCTCATCTGCATTATTTTATTTATTTGCTGCATATTGTTTTCATCAGCATTAAATAAATGATGACGGTGCTCTGAATATATGATTTATTCTCTTGAGCTGCAACTTCATGATATGAATCATTGTTTTCATCAGCATTTAAAAAGTATTTGCTTGTGCTATCTTGCCAATTATCAATTCAATTCAATTTAATTCAATTGTATGTGGCTCCTCTAAGTATTGACAGCTAGGAAAGCCCTTCTTTTTAGCGAGACTTGTCTTCATGAGAAGGTCATGTCTACATGGTCTATCGATGGAACACTCTTTGCAATCTCGAATCAAAAAAACAATAAGAAGAAACAATGAATACAACTCCCCCCCCCCCCCCATACCTTTTTTTAAGGTAGGGGGGGGGGGGGTCAGGTTTAATTGTGACCAAAAAACATACCTTTCAAGCACATTACAACTTGTGATCTAAATATTAAAGCCACACTGTACTAGTAAATCCCATCTAGCGCCATCTCAGGTCACGTGTAGCAGTAGAGTCCCGTAACTCGCTGCGTTGTTGGCTTTCGCATTGAATCCTTCGTTCGTGAAGCGAGATTGGGTATTTGGTTACGCACTGTTGGCAAGTTGACCATGAGATGGCGCTGTGCAATAAACAGTACGCTAGGGCAAGAAATTCAGTTGAGTATCACTTTAAACAAACCTCAAGGGCCAATTGACTACCTCTTGATCGAAAAACAGACCCATTTCCATTTTTTTTAAGATTAAAAAGTGACAAAGGTGTGATGGATCATCTACACTTGTATAATTAGCTAATTTTTCAATATTTGTTTTTCTCTCAAATATTAGAGTTCTTAAAGCATTGTGATATTGTTATACGTTATTATGTTTGGTCATATTTTTATTTTGTATTAGACTCACTTGATGTGACTGTAATCAGACAAATTTGAAATTTGATATTAACTGTATTTCAATGTGATATACATACAGTAAACATGAATTTATAATATTGAGGTTGTTTTATTGTTATGCAAAAAGTGAACCATATTATGCAGTTTTTCCTTGCGTGAAATACATGTAGCTTTAGAAGTTTGCGTCCAATGCCATTCTATGTACAATGTATACTCCAGACCACTTGCTTCGTCCATTTTGTATATCGTCGTTTTTTATAAGAAAATGTGCAAAATGGGGAAGGAAATTTAAAAAATTGGAGCATTGTATTTTTAAATTGTCGGAATGTTTGAGGAGTTATTCCTTAGCTGTGAATGTAACAATGACATTGCTAGCAATAAAATATATTGTCTGTTTGGGGCTAAAAGGGCTTTAACTTGTATTCTTAGAAACTGAGTTAAAGCCCTTTTGGTTCTGAATAGACAATGTATATGTACATTAATGAATGTATCATTATTTCAATGTTGATCCAAAACAGATGTATAAGTAGAAATGGTGATTTATTTTTGTGTATGAATGGAAAGTGGTTTTCCTTTTAATATTAAGTATTACTTATTATACATTCTATAAAAGTTTCGAAAAAATCAGGTTAAATTGTGTTTTGTAAGTGTAAGTCTGAGGTGGTATGCTTGAAATTATTTTATCTCTTATTTTGGGGAAAGTTTTGTATAATTCTCATTGAAAAGCTTAATCGTGATGAGTTGTTGGATCACCAGTGCGTGAAGGTAACTACGGTATATACATGGATACTTTGTATGTCGTAAACATTTCTGTCAAAATTCTATTCAATAAGAACAATTTCAACTCGTTTTGGCAACTGCATATCCAATAGACCACTACAGTTAGAGAGATAATAGAGAGCTATATACGGTGGAACGTGATCGCCTCATCATTGTGAAAAGAAGACAGCTACAGTGGTTTGGGCATGTTAGTAGATGGGAGAATAGCTTGGCAAATACCATCTTGCAAGGAGGAACCGATGGGAGAAACAGAGAAGCAGACCAGCTAGGATATGGACTGATAACATCAAGCTGTGGACAGGAATGTCATTTCAACAGCTAACTAGAACAGCCTGTATCTCAAGGTCCATTTCATTGTCACCCCAACAGCTTCCAAACAATGGGACATAGATAAATGTAGATGTTGTAATCGATTCCCTTCACTGAAATAAGATACAAAATGTTTTTCAGCATACCACTTTGCAATATTGTTGTTGATGTTCAGTGAGATGAATGTACTTCTCTACTTCAAAATAATTTCTGTCTTACACTGAACGGAAGATGTTTTATTAGTCTGAAAGTGTGTATCCATTTGCATGTCTATACAATATAATGTCATCATATTTCCTATGTTTGGTCAATGATAACAGTGTCATGTTGAAGAATAGGAAGGCACTTTGTCGATATTTCTGTCCCTTTTGGTTAATTATGTATTATTGATTCTTGCGCAAGTACAAGCCTAGTGTTTCGTACTAGTTGAATAGCCATGGCCATGGTAATTGTGTTACCCATGGTTGATATTGCTGTTTTGTTTGATGTAGGTGTTATGGGATGTAGTGAGCTGTGTGTAATAAGAACATATTATATCATATTGAATGGATTAATATTAATTATCAGATTTATTAAAGAAAATATATATTCCAACGTAAGATCCAAGATATTTGTTTTTGTAATGATCACCAGATTAACGATCACATGCGGTATGTGAGGTTTTACTTCTCTCTCTCTCTCTCTGTCTCTCTCTTTCTTTCGCTCTCAGATAGTTAGGTCTTCATTTGTTTTTTTTGTGTTGCATTGATTTCAATTTAATATATAGATATAATGAAATAGATTAATATATGGAAGTCTAACTTGTAATTAGTATGTGTGCAATTAAAATAGATATGAATATATTATATTATAAATGTCCCTAACCATACAGTTGTGTATCCTGGTTCAATTAGAGTATATTGATAATGAAATGTCAATTGCAATTCATTAGGTAATATAAAAAATGGTGAAGAAATGTATTATGACCACCCTTGTATGTAATCAATGTTGATATGTTGTAGTCAGTATTGGTGCTTTATTCTGTATGTAGTCATCATGTATGCATTATACATTCAAATATTACACAATACAAAGACATCAGCTAATTCAAAGCATTATTAAGTTTAGCCCATATTAATATTAGGAGGTATAATAATTTGTTTCTAAATAATGTTTTGGCTAAAATAGATTTTGTCCCCTTTGTTTTTGGTATTCATTTTCAATTTGTCTTCTTCATCTCTGTCTCTCTCTCTCTCTCTGCATGTCTCTCTCTCTCTCTTTCTCTCTCTCTCTCTCTTTCTCTCTCTTCCCGTCTCGAAATCTATCCCTTTCTGGAGTTGTTCCTGTATGTTTGCAAAGGGCCTAAATTTCTTCTTTTCAAAAATATGGATGGATTTATTAAAGTGATATTAGAACTCAAACGTTGTTACTGCCATAGAGCTTGCGCTATGTAGGTGCATGTCATTAAGGTGTTCTATACTACTACCATCAAATGCTTCCTTTTGATGATAAGTTATGCATACATGTATACAGTTGATTGGAAGTTACACCCTTATAGTATAACATTAAAAAACTCACATTACATGTATTTTGCAAATTTGAAAAATGTTAAGAGAATAGTCTGTTTTTATGGAGTTGTGTCCTGTTTGCGCTAAATGAAAATCATAGACCATATGATCTTACTCATATGTTTTGAGTGTTGATATACCAAAAATGACTATTATTGTCTGAATATATAGCAACATCCTGTTTATGCAATATTAACGACATGCAATTGTGTGTGTAACCTCAGTGAAAGGCTGGTCAGACATGGATGATAAAAATAATGATAACAACGAGTAAATTTTCAATCCTGCTTTCTACAGGGAGTAAATGTGTAATGTGGGTAACTTGAAAATGGACGCTGTACATGGGTAGGTCGTACCTCAATAATTAATGATGTCTCCCTCAACAATGTTATAGACTCGTAGGGAGTGCCTGTTGTGTGATTTTCTTAAAACCGACCTCAATGATAATATTAGCCGGGTGAGTTGAGCCATTCAGGATCTAGTTCGATTAACAGAACCTCAATGATGTTATCGTTTTCTGAACGGGTGAGGTGTCGGTGACCATTTTCATAGGTGGAAAATCAGTTCTTTCTTCACAATCGATAGTAAAATTAGTTGTTACAGTGACCTTTCAGTTACTCTGCTTGTCACATGTTACTTAATTTAACTTTTAAAATTGTATGACCATTTTTACATGGTGCCAAGAAAATTATGCAATTAGTCTCTAGACTACTACTTTGTAATTGTAATGAACCACAAACCAAAAGCATTTAAATTCATTCAATTCCAGTATAGGCATATACACATACAAGTTATTCCTTTACAATCTGATAAACAGAAATACAGAGTAGATGCAAATATTTTCAAATGGAATCAAATGTGCCATAAAAAAACAAGGCCGTATAATTGTCAAGATAGCCCCTCTTATGTAGTAAAGTAGAAATTAAGTGCTTGAACGCAAGAGTAAATCAATTTTTCTTCTGATTGTGAACAAAGAACTTATTTTCAAGTTGCATCACCAATTGGATGACCTTCTTCAGTCACTTGTTATCATCCATGCAAACACTTCACTGTATATGTATATTCAAATCTGACTGCCCTTAGAAATATTCTACCATTCCTCATATATTTTGTGTGTATTTTATGGATTATTCAGTGTGAAAAAAGAAATCTGTCTGATCTTTTTCGAGTTACGACAGATCCTGTGTGATGAAGCATGACTTATTGGTTGTCTTTTTTCAAGAAACCGTGATTATGATTATTTATATATCTGTAGTGTGAGTTTTTAATATGGCCTCTGTTTGATGTATATCATATGATATGTGAACCCAATTCTATATTAGTACTTTGTGCCCGTTATTCTCTATATACATTGTATCTCCATGAAATTCCTGTGAATAAATATTTGTGCAAATATTTGTGAAAAAAGAAGAGTATCACTTTGTGTGTTTGTAACGTTCTTAATCGAGTGTTCTTGGTGATTGTTGAGAAAGGCTTAAGGAATTTAGAAACGGCTTGAAACTTGAAAGTATCTATTAAAGGGTATATCAACCCTGGTATTATCTTGGTTGTAAAAAGAAGAAAAATTAGCAATATCTGATTAAAAATAGTAAAAATTATGAATGATTGAAGTTGCTATCAGTGAAACTCTAATTTGCAACACTGTGAAGTATCATGCGAGGCCCCTCTCCAATTGCTCTGTAAAATGTCACAAATGTTCAATTTCTTAGTTACTGATGACAGAATAGACTTGTTTCATACAGGGGTATTATGCGCTATATAAAAATTAAATATTATTATTATATTGAGGGTGAAAGTACGATTGCACATTTTCTTAAGAGAATTCATAAATTGTAGATTTAGTACGGAGCAAATGGTAGGGGAGCTCGCATTATACATCACAGAGTTGCCAATTTGTGTTTGATTTATCGCACCTTCAAAAATTCATTACTTTTTAATTTGTTATCAGTTTTTGCTCAAACATTCACTGACCTATTTCTTTCATTTTCCTGCTTCCATTAAAACCAATAATATCAGTGGACTTCCCCTTTTAATTAGGTAACAATTCACATCTTTGTTAACACCTGGGTTGAGAGTGGCAAATATAGTTTAATGTCTTCTCATTAAAAGGCCAGATGGGACTTAAAACAACATTTTATAAAAAATTCAAATGACATTTTGGCAGATGAAGACACCCTCCCCTATAAATGCACCAAAAAAAAAAAAAAAAAATCATTTGTTCTCTTTCATTCAATTTTATCCTCTCTCCTTCTCCCTCTCTGCCCCCTTACATGTACCTTTCCCCTTCATTGTCTGCCCCATCCCTACCTTCCCTTATTCCTCTTTCTCCAAATCCATCTCTGCCCCCTTACTACATGTACCTTTCCCCTTCATTGTCTGCCCCATCCCTACCTTCCCTTATTCCTCTTTCTCCAAATCCATCTCTGCCCCCTTACTACATGTACCTTTCCCCTTCATTGTCTGCCCCATCCCTACCTTCCCTTATTCCTCTTTCTCCAAATCCATCTCTGCCCCACCCTCAACCTTTCTCTCTCTCTCTCCCTCTCCCCCTCCCACATTGTCTTTTTTTTCTTCAATATTTGTATAAAAACATTTGCGATTCATTGCAACTCATTCAGATCAATCGCAACCCTTTGTTTGGTGACTTCAATTGACTACATTTGAAACAATACAATAATACAAGCACACATCAATGCATTTAGATTCTTTGTTCATTTCACAATTCCACTTTTATGTAAAGCTCAAATAATACTATACAGAATGCTACTTACACATAGTATTGCTATAATTGTGAATAATGTCCCAACAAGAAAGCACAAATATTAATGACAAAGTTAAAACACATAATAAATAGAACAGCAAATGTGTATAAATAACAACATCAACAAAAACACCCCTAAAAATGGTTTATATATCGTTTTGATACAAATACACTCCACTGAGATTATGTGTGGGAGTAAAATTAAAGGGGGAAAACTCCATCACCGACATTTACATTCTCAACCAAACAATAAAATGAATTATATTCCACATACCGGTACTAAGAATCTTGCTCTACGATTGGTCAAAAGTAAATCATGTGATGAAAGATAGTTCGTCCATCATTGATGGTAGAAAAGAAGTTTGTTGGACTGTGTAGATAGTACTACTACCTTTAATGAAAGTGCGTTGCACTCGGTAGATAGTAGTACTATCTACACAGTGCAACACACTTTAATTGTATACGCTGCGTATTGCTCTCCTCTTTAAGCGCTTTTAGTGTTAGTACGTGAATTATGGTCACACCACCATACTGCATGCACTGTACGTATCCTACACCGTTAATTGATGACTTGTTGCTCTAAAATGACGGAAGAAGTGAAATGTTTCCGATCTTTAAAAGGATAAACAGGAATATAGAGTGAACATATTTAACCAGAATAGTATAGCCATTGGGATAGGAAGATAAATAAGTTGGACAATTTCATTTGACAGCCATACATCAGCATTTCTTTGTCAAGTTTTTGACAAATGCAGTAATTCTTCCTATGAGCTCATGAATAGATTCAACAGCTATAAAATATTGTTATCAAGTTTGGATTAATTAATTTAACAAGTTATATACATGTAGTACATGAATACAATAGCACTGACAGTGACTGTAGTGTAGTGGGTAGGAAGGGTAGTACTGATTTCTTGAAAAGAAACATTTTGTGGATACAGGTACATATGAGAGGCATATAACCCTGTCACTACAATCATTCCACATATTGTGGTTTGGCAAATGACATTTATTTGTAATCTTGAACATTCAGTGTAAGTTTTGATTCAGAGCCCTAAAAATATGCCATGTGCATGAGTAGAAAGGGAACTCTGCACACACTGCATCCATTTTAGTTTCATGACTATTTTGCTTTTGATGCCAGCAAATTTAGAAAAGGAAAGTAGGCTCTAAAATCCTTAAGTTGGCAACAGGTCGAGAGATTCAAAATCATTGTTTTCTATTAAAATATGCTGTTTTTAACTTTTTGAAAACATTCTTGCCAATGCATATTATTTACAGAGACATTACAATTTTATCTTGCTAATGTGGTGATAAAAGAAAACTAATCATTGTTGCCATTTTAGAGAAATAAATGTGATCAATTCCGCCCTACAAATAAACCCTGTCCAGAAGGGACTAATAGTACTCTAAGCTATACAACCTCTAACATTTACTTGATGAATATTGCACAAATAATTATCTTAAAATGACACTTGCACAAAATAGGATATTTGACATGGGTATTGCAGATATGCCAAAAAGAATCCCTGTTTGTGTACATCAGAATACAAGAGGGGAGATTAAGTTTCAGCTTGTAAGCTTTCAGTAAAACAGTATTTCATTTACAAAATAGTAAAAGGGTTGTCTTATATCATATCAGCCTACCGGTATGTGTTTCTTTAAATACATGAACACTTGAAATCTACACATAAATTTGCAGATTTACGATACGGAATGAATACGATTTCAAACTTTACATGTATGTATAAGGAGCTATATCTATGCTCTATTAATGATTATCATAAATTGCCTCATAAGGGTTGTGGGTAGTTAATACATGTAATACACATTAATGTCTATGCTTTTAGAGCACTATTTCGCATGTCAGTCGCCAAAAAAGGGAGTTTTTAAAAATATACCAAATTAAAGGAACAGATTTTACATTATAAATAAATAAAAACATGGGTTGATTGGTGACTCCTCTAACTATAAAAAGAGATCATTTATAATATATCAACAATTGAATTTTCAAAAGACTGTACCTGGTACCTTTCATGTGATGGAGATATGTCTTGCAAAAGAAAAGGAGGAAACTGTAAATAATACTTGTGGTATTGCCCATATATATCTGGCGAAATGAAATCACCAACAAGCGGTTTAAGAGCTTGAAAGCTAACTAGCACAAATTAAAGAAGAAAAAAAAACTATAAAACCTATGTTACTCTAAAACAACATAAAAGGGAGAAAAATTTGGCAATTTCCACAAACACACCAGTAAAAAAACCACAATCACTAAATATTCATAAATAACACAAAATATTTACAATAAGAATGAATATCTATAATACACATGTATGAACATTTAAATCTAATATGATATATTACAAATCGATAAATGATCATTAATGATTAATATATTAACAGGAAGATTATTGATATTGAAAGTACTTGTGCAAGGATTCTTACTAAGGAAAACAAATTCAACATCTACTGTGCCACTGGGTAAATAAATAATCATCAAAAACAAACCGTTACTGTTAAAATCATAATTTGTTATACTTAATTTCATTTCTACATTTGGCATAAATATCTTCAATGGAAAACCATGTAGCTGTATCTGCTTCTAGTACAAGAAAAAAGAAGAGAAAAAAAGTTTCATGTTATCACGACTGTGTTTGTGGTCTACGGGTATCTTGGACGAGATGTGCCACCAAAAGAAAGGAAGGAATAATTAAGAATGATAATAATAGTGGGGATTTGTATAGCAGAGACTCATGTTCGTCAGACTTGACACTCCTGGTACTCCACTATTGTTACCTCGGCCACGTCACAGAGCAGAGATGCACACAAATAGCTCAAGTTTACTTAAGACTTGTTCAGATATGGCGCAAGTAAACCCCCCCCCCAAAAAAAAATCAGCAGCGTTTTTGTTTGTTTACATGTACACGAATGGCAAATGCACGCAGCGAAGGACTTGCACGTTAAACTGCGGTCTGTGTTGTAAGATACAAAATTGTGAAGCGCATACAGTTTATGCATCATTTTAAATAACAGGGTGATTTTCTGCATCATATCTGAACTGTGTAATTAGCACTGCAATGATGTTATACATGTTTTGAACAGTACAGTAGATGGCACTCTTCCAAAAGGAATCTGGCTTTTTGTGTGTACAGTGTACACGTTTTAAGCCAATAGCAGTCAAGTGGTTAAAGGTACTATGTCCCTTTTGCAGCCAACCTCAAATGCTGTATAACTTTGCAGGAATTATGAATATGTCATGTATGTCCTATCTGTGAAATTTAAACGTTAGCAGTGTCCTCATATTCAAATTATGCAAGGAAACCTGTTTACTTGCTAGACTTCACTGTCAGACACTATTGAGTGACTGACTGGCTTTTTTTCTTCTTTGGTAATAACGTACATGTACATGAAAAGAGTTGTAAAGGGTACATGAGCATTTGTCTACAACAATAACCCACTTCTTGTGATGGCCAAGATTAAACTGATTGAATCTTTGCGCAGCATAAAACGTATGACCATTCGGTACAATTGTCTGAAAGTCAAGACTATTACTTTTGGGCTCTATAGCCCTAAAGTCGATTTGACAACTAATAGTCGTTATTTTCCCACTTGAAGACATTTTCAAGCCCCACCTTTTTTAGGGAAGTTCTAAATTAGTATTATCTTTCAAATGCAGTTGGAATTTAACTTTTTCATTTTTTTGGCCTGCAAATGGGACATATTACCTTTAAGCTGATGTTTTGTCTCCTTGATTGCATGGTGGCAGCGGTGGGATATCTTATCAAGCACCAGGGCCCTGTTTACATCAAACTTGTAATCAAATAACAAATGCTAAAATTCTACAACAAATTTGCTCTCAGCCATTCAAATGGCATGATTTCAATAGCTTATAACAGGTATTGTAACTTGTTATTGCTAACACGTTTTATGAAACAGGGCCCAGAACAATCAAATGAGTTGCTATAAATGCAATCATCTGCAATTTCATTACACTTGGTGCACAATGAGTGAATAAGATCTTGCAAAAGGAGTGAATAAGGTCTTGCAAAAGGAGTGAATAAGGTCTTGCAAAAGGAGTGAATAGGGTCTTGCAAAAGGAGTGAACAAGATCTTTCAAAAGGAGTGAATAAGGTCTTGCAAAAGGAGTAAATAAGGTCTTGCAAAATCCAGTAGAGTGGTTTTACTAGAAACTTTCAAGAAATGAAACTTTTGCAAATGGGAGCCAGCACCCGCTTATACGAATCTGAACTCTGATTTGTTTGCGCTTGATGAGATTGAAATTTGAAATGTGCTCTCTACTTAAAAGCAAAGCTGGAACATTTAAATTAAAACAAAAACAAGATTTTTTGGGGGGCCATTACTTTCTGGCCTGTGTCTGCACTGGGGAGAAATTCAGGCCAGGGCTCAAGCACATGCCTATCATCATTGCAGATGTGTCAATATTCTTCAATACCTACTTTATATGTTTAAAAGTCATTTCGAAAACTAGAGATTAAATTAAAGTACAGACTCAAAGTCATCAAGACTTTTCCCCATACAAACCCATGGTATATACACATTAAATATTGTACATACATGTACTATGTACAATAAAAATAATTTAACATGGCATCATTTCACTATGAGCATGACTGACAAAGAAAGCGGACAAAATATACAGTTCCTCAGGTAGACAAAGGAACATCCCTTTACTGCTATTATGTAAAAATTTGTAGAACAGGTGTCACATGCATATTCACTTTTTACATAATAGCAGTGAAGGGATGTTCCTTTGTCTACCTGAGGAACTGTATATTTTGTCCGCTTTCTTTGTCTGTCATATTCATAGTGTTTGTTGGTTAAGATTCAATACAAAAAGACAAATCATCCTTCAATTCGCGATCCGTCTGCAGCAGCGTCTCCTCCTTTAACATTCCTTCGTCTAACAGTGTCAGACGTCAGAACGTCTTCTACTCCGATGTTCTCGACCTCTGACTCATCATCGCTATCGGCATCCCCGTCATCATCGTCGTCATCATCATCATGGTAATCGTCGGCCTCCACGTCCACAATGTTCATCTTGTTCGGCCGTCTTCTCTCGACATCGTCATCATCCATATCGTCCTTTGTCGTGCTGACATCGTTTTCCTCATCGGAGCTCCCACAGGGATCCATGCTGTCGCCGATGATGAGGTCTTCTTCATCGCTCAGGTTGTCGACGTCGATGTCAAGCAGGTCATCGTCCTCTACGTCGTGGTCGTCGACCTCCTTGGGTTCAATAAAGCCCGGAAGCAGGGTGGGTGATCCAGACTTATCGTTTGCTGCAGATAATTAAATACAATATAAATACAGTCAAACTATTTTCTATCACTTTAATACTGGTAAGGCAGGGCTTAAATTAATCGAAGGCCTCAATGCCCCTCTCATTGGCCTTGGATATTTTGTGTGCCCTTTCCTATTCTTCCTACTTGTGCTGTAATATAGGAATGTGCCCTACAGAAAATTGGCCTTGCCCTAAAAATATTGGAATTTAAGGCCTGGTAAGGTATAGAGACATTCAAAATAATTTCTCCGCATATCATTTCTTCATATTCATTCATGTATTTGTCTCTGGAATATCTGTCCATTTGATACAGTTTTATTGCTGTTTTGGTCTACAACCAGTTGGTCTATTTTCCCCATGGTCTACTATACACATAGTCTAATAATCATTTTGTCTTCATATCATTTGGTCTAATGACCATTTATACTAAAGTAATTTTGGTTTAATTCCATTTTGTCTAATCTCTAATAACTCTATTACCCATTTGGTCTACTGCTCATTTAGTCTTATTTCCAGTTTGTCTGGTGCCCATTTCATCTACTATCCATTGTGGTCTAATAATCATCAAATCATAATAATAATAATGGGTGCAGACCATATGGGGATAGACCAATCGGGTTGTAGACCAAACGGCAATCCCTGATTCTACTCACAAAGATGATGAGAGACTTGGCTCATAGCCACACCCATAGAGTTCATCATGTCCATCATACGCTGCATCGTCTTCTCTGTCTCCTCTAAACGCTTCTTCAACATATCAACTTCTTCAGTCGATCCTGCAAACAAATAAATACATTGAATTACATTCAATCTCATTCCATTCAAACGTTCGATTAAATTACATTTAATTTTATTCAATCTCTTGTTTAACCTTCCTTTTTCTCTTCTGCAAATTCTTGGGCCAACCAACCTGTCAAGCCTAAATAGGCTTTTAATGATGGTCCCTTTTATTGTTTTCACAATGACAAATGCCAAAAAAACGGTGAAAAATCTGTTAATAACCAATCAGAAGCAAGGATTCCAGTGGCTTATAACAAAAGCTGTCATTTATCACTGATGACAAGTTTTGTGAAACACCCTCCTGACTAAACTGCCACTCACCTGCCGGTGCTGAGTGGGAGCTATCCCCCGTGGCAGCAACAGTAGCAGCAGCGACAGTAGCGGCAACCTCAGCCGCTCTCTTATCACTTTTTTTCAATTCAGGATAGTTAGCTGCTTTGAGTTCTGCTGCTAGCTTCCGCTGCAGACTCTCTTGCTGTTGTCTCTGGAGGGTTGGTCCTTCTTGCTGGGCCACGTCGTCCGGGAAGCCCCAGGTTGGTCTGGTGGAGGGCGTTGAGGGTTTGTCACGCAGGAAAACCTGATTGGGAAGATTTATGAAAGATCAACTATTATTATTATAGAAGAAAAATCAGGAGAAACAACACAATGAAAGACAATCAACTGACGTCAGTGAAAGTTTGAGGACAATCAACTGAGGTCTAAGAAAGTTGTTGTCTCTGAAGGGTTAGCCGTTCTTGTTGAGTGACGTCATCTGGGAAGCCCTAGGTCGGTCTGGTGGAGGGTGTGGAGGGTTTGTCATGCAGGAAAACCTAAGGGTGAAGATTTATGAAACATCAACAATTAATACAGAAGACATTGGCGATGATTCTAGATTGGTCTCTATGAAATCAGGAAAATAAACAACACAGTGAAACACAATCAACTGAAGTCTAAGAAAATTGTTGTCTCTGGAGGGTTGACCGTTCTTGTTGAGTGATTTCATCTGGGTAGAGGGTGTCAATGGAGTGTCACACTGGAAAACCAAATTGTGGGAAACAAGGATTGATTAACAAAATTAAGTTGTAATTTAGGCTTCTGATAACTGTAAACTTTACTAGTAGTAGACAAGCTTTTGGAAAGTAGATAGTTCCTCAGTTTCCATGTGCGGAAGGCCATAGTTAGCCGACACCAGACTTGAACAAGTCTGCACACAGCAAAGACTCTCCAAGAGATTAGGGGGATTTCTTGATAGGACTCCTAAGTTGAACTTATCTCTAAGTTAGACTTAAAAATTATGGAAAGCCATTAGCATCTTTGAAAATATTTTGTAAAAGTTATTTTTAAAGGCATAAAATGTTGATTCAAATCATTCATATGTTTTATTATCAAGGAGATTTCATATTATTGATGCAGAATTTATGAAAAGTCTAAAATACTTGAATTTCTGCTTTTGAATATATTTTATTTTAAGGCTCTTATGGCTCTCCATAATATTTAAGTCCAACTTAGAGTTAAGTTCAACTTAAGATCTTTGTGAAACACCCTCCCGGAGTCCTATCAAGAAATCCCCCTAATCTCTTAGAGAGTCTTTGGGTGAGGGAAAAGCAATGCATTACATAAGGTCTATTGGTCATAAAATTGAAGGCCAAGATAAAGAAATGTGAGGCATATCATAATTTGACCTCATCATAAAAAAATAACACAGCGGGTTTGCAGCATCATATCTGAACAAGCCTTTAGGAGGTCAGTTGGAATTGACCATTGAACAATTGTCTAATATCGTCGGTGGGGTGACAAAACCTCGTATCTTAATTTTTTGAGATTTTGATTTTTTTTGCATAATTTTGTAGCTAATGGCCTACGACACCACCTGATAAATCCATGGAACGCCTCCTGTCTCGGTTTTTCACAAATCCACACAAACACCCTTAAACTAAACCTCGTAACTTTAACCCCCTTTGAAGCTGCACTGACAAAACCTCGTAACATAAGATACGTAATTCCTTTTACTCGTAACTCACACACGGCCAAACAGTACCGAAGTTAGTGTATTCAAATCCTCGTAACTTATTCAACCAAAACCTCGTAACTCATTCAGACTTGAAAGTAAGAACTCGTATCTCAATTTGAATAACAACTAAAAACTTGTATCTCAATGTAAATAAAAGCAAAAACCTCGTAACTCACTTTCAAATATAAAAACAATTATTTTACTGTATTTCAACAATGACATTACAAATTGTATAAATATTCCAGTTTTAAAAAGAAAGGACGGTGTCACAGCACTAAATTTGTTGAAACAGGAAAGTTTTTTCGCTCTCCTGAAAATTCATGATTTTTGAGATACGAGGTTTTGTCACCCCATCAACGATATACATGTATGTTATGGAACCTTACCTTATATATCACATAGCCGAAGTAGATGAAGATTCCTACGGCATAAACAGGAAGTACAGTACCCATCATGCCCCTGCCTTTGGATTCCTGCGCCTGTTGACCCATGAAAGATGACGGATCGACCCCACCTTCAAAAACATAAAATTAATATTAATTTATATTAGTAACCACATCAATGGCCATTTTGTGTACATACAATCAACAACATTTTACATTTTCTAACCTACATGTACTTACACGGTACCCTGAAATGTATTTACCGTAATATAAATTCAGTACATTTGATTTTTTAAAAAGCAGTTTACAACTTAATTATGCATTACCCGTTTTGTAATTTTTGACCTACATAAAAGTGGAAAAATTGAATCGTTCAGATATATGTTTCTTGAGAAAGTAGCATATCAAAGTGAAAATTATTCAATAAAGGCCCAAATTTAACCAGTCCACCTTTTCTTTCTTTGTTTTTTTAGTATTTGATAGTCCAAAACTAAAATTATAAGCTATTTTCCATTGATTGGCGATCAGATTTTATCTTCCATTTATGTAAATCGGCCAGCAATCGGCCCCCGATGCAATTATCGGTTACAGGGTTAGAGCCCACTCCTATATGCATATTTGAAACACCTGCGGGGTGTTTGATCCTATAAAGTCAAACTCAACTCTAAGTTGGACTTATCGATTATGGAAAGCCGTTATCATCTTTGAAGATACTTTGTAAAAGTTGTTTAAAAAGTAATGCATACAATGTTGATTCTTCAAATCATTCGTATTTTCTCTTGAAATATCATGTGAGATTTCAACAAATACTTAAATTTTTGCTTTTTAATATATTTCATTATAAGGCTACAAATGGCTCTCCACAATGTCTAACTAAGAGTTAAGTTCGACTTAGGATCTTTGTGAAACACCCCCTTGTAATGAAATAAGAGCATACCTGAACTACCCCCTGCTGCTCCCCCTCCTCCAGACATAGAGGGTTTGCCTGGGTTGGGTCTCAGCCTCCCTGCACCCCCCCCCCCTCCCCCTGTAATGATATGAGAGCATACCTGAACTGCCCCCTGCTGCTCCCCCTCCTCCAGACATAGAGGGTTTGCCTGGGTTGGGTCTCAGCCTCCCTGCATCCCCCCCCCCCCCCTCCCCCTGTAATGATATGAGAGCATACCTGAACTACCCCCTGCTGCTCCCCCTCCTCCAGGCATAGAGGGTTTGCCTGGGTTGGGTCTCAGCCTCCCTGCACCCCCCCCCCCCTGTAATGATATGAGAGCATACCTGAACTACCCCCTGCTGCTCCCCCTCCTCCAGACATAGAGGGTTTGCCTGGGTTGGGTCTCAGCCTCCCCCCCCCCCCCCCTTGTAATGATATGAGAGCATACCTGAACTACCCCCTGCTGCTCCCCCTCCTCCAGACATAGAGGGTTTGTCTGGGTTGGGTCTCAGCCTCCCTGCACCCCCCCCCCTCCCTGTAATGATATGAGAGCATTACCTGAACTACCCCCTGCTGCTCCCCCTCCTCCAGGCATAGAGGGTTTGCCTGGGTTGGGTCTCAGTCTCCCTACACCCCCCCCCCTCCCCTGTAATGATATGAGAGCATACCTGAACTACCCCCTGCTGCTCCCCCTCCTCCAGGCATAGAGGGTTTGCTTGGGTTGGGTCCTCAGCCTCCCTGCACCCCCCCCCCCCCTCCCCTGTAATGATATGAGAGCATACCTGAACTACCCCCTGCTGCTCCCCCTCCTCCAGGCATAAAGGGTTAGCCTGGGTTGGGTCTCAGTCTCCCTGCACCCCCCCCCCCCCCCAACCCTGTAATGATATGAGAGCATACCTGAACTACCCCCTGCTGCTCCCCCTCCTCCAGGCATAGAGGGTTTGCCTGGGTTGGGTCTCAGTCTCCCTGCACCCCCCCCCCCCCCCTCCCCTGTAATGATATGAGAGCATACCTGAACTACCCCCTGCTGCTCCCCTCCTCCAGGCATAGAGGGTTTGCCTGGGTTGGGTCTCAGTCTCCCTGCACCCCCCCCCCCAACCCTGTAATGATATGAGAGCATACCTGAACTACCCCCTGCTGCTCCCCCTCCTCCAGGCATAGAGGGTTTGCTTGGGTTGGGTCCTCAGCCTCCCTGCACCCCCCCCCCCCCTCCCCTGTAATGATATGAGAGCATACCTGAACTACCCCCTGCTGCTCCCCCTCCTCCAGGCATAGAGGGTTTGCCTGGGTTGGGTCTCAGTCTCCCTGCACCCCCCCCCCCCCCCCCCCTCCCCTGTAATGATATGAGAGCATACCTGAACTACCCCCTGCTGCTCCCCCTCCTCCAGGCATAGAGGGTTTGCCTGGGTTGGGTCTCAGCCTCCCTGCACCCCCCCCCCCCCCCCTCCCTGTAATGATAAGAGAGCATATACCTGAACTACCCCCTGCTGCTCCCCCTCCTCCAGGCATAGAGGGTTTGCCTGGGTTGGGTCTCAGCCTCCCTGCACCCCCCCCCCCCCCTCCCCCCTGTAATGATATGAGAGCATACCTGAACTACCCCCTGCTGCTCCCCCTCCTCCAGGAATAGAGGGTTTGCCTGGGTTGGGTCTCAGCCTCCCTGCACCCCCCCCCCCCCCTGTAATGATATGAGAGCATACCTGAACTACCCCTGCTGCTCCCCCTCCTCCAGACATAGAGGGTTTGCCTGGGTTGGGTCTCAGCCTCCCCCCCCCCCCTTGTAATGATATGAGAGCATACCTGAACTACCCCCTGCTGCTCCCCCTCCTCCAGACATAGAGGGTTTGCCTGGGTTGGGTCTCAGCCTCCCCCCCCCCCTTGTAATGATATGAGAGCATACCTGAACTACCCCCCTGCTGCTCCCCCTCCTCCAGACATAGAGGTTTGTCTGGGTTGGGTCTCAGCCTCCCTGCACCCCCCCCCCCTCCCTGTAATGATATGAGAGCATTACCTGAACTACCCCCTGCTGCTCCCCCTCTTCCAGGCATAGAGGGTTTGCCTGGGTTGGGTCTCAGTCTCCCTGCACCCCCCCCCACCCCTGTAATGATATGAGAGCATACCTGAACTACCCCCTGCTGCTCCCCCTCCTCCAGGCATAGAGGGTTTGCCTGGGTTGGGTCTCAGGTCTCCCTGCACCCCCCCCCCCTCCCCTGTAATGATATGAGAGCATACCTGAACTACCCCCTGCTGCTCCCCCTCCTCCAGGCATAGAGGGTTTGCCTGGGTTGGGTCTCAGTCTCCCTGCACCCCCCCCCCCCCCCCCCACCCTGTAATGATATGAGAGCATACCTGAACTACCCCCTGCTGCTCCCCCTCCTCCAGGCATAGAGGGTTTGCTTGGGTTGGGTCCTCAGCCTCCCTGCACCCCCCCCCCCCCCTCCCTGTAATGATATGAGAGCATACCTGAACTACCCCCTGCTGCTCCCCCTCCTCCAGGCATAGAGGGTTTGCCTGGGTTGGGTCTCAGTCTCCCTGCACCCCCCCCCCCCCCTCCCCTGTAATGATATGAGAGCATACCTGAGACTACCCCCTGCTGCTCCCCCTCCTCCAGGCATAGAGGGTTTGCCTGGGTTGGGTCTCAGCCTCCCTGCACCCCCCCCCCCCTCCCTGTAATGATAAGAGAGCATATACCTGAAATACCCCTGCTGCTCCCACCTCCTCCAGGCATAGAGGGTTTGCCTGGTTGGGTCTCAGCCTCCCTGCACCCCCCCCCCCTCCCCCCTGTAATGATATGAGAGCATACCTGAACTACCCCCTGCTGCTCCCCCTCCTCCAGGCATAGAGGGTTTGCCTGGGTTGGGTCTCAGCCTCCCTGCACCCCCCCCCCCCTGTAATGATATGAGAGCATACCTGAACTACCCCCTGCTGCTCCCCCTCCTCCAGACATAGAGGGTTTGCCTGGGTTGGGTCTCAGCCTCCCCCCCCCCCCCTTGTAATGATATGAGAGCATACCTGAACTACCCCCTGCTGCTCCCCCTCCTCCAGACATAGAGGGTTTGCCTGGGTTGGGTCTCAGCCTCCCCCCCCCCCCCCCCTTGTAATGATATGAGAGCATACCTGAACTACCCCCCTGCTGCTCCCCCTCCTCCAGACATAGAGGGTTTGTCTGGGTTGGGTCTCAGCCTCCCTGCACACCCCCCCCCCCCTCCCTGTAATGATATGAGAGCATTACCTGAACTACCCCCTGCTGCTCCCCCTCTTCCAGGCATAGAGGGTTTGCCTGGGTTGGGTCTCAGTCTCCCTGCACCCCCCCCCCCCCTCCCCTGTAATGATATGAGAGCATACCTGAACTACCCCCTGCTGCTCCCCCTCCTCCAGGCATAGAGGGTTAGCCTGGGTTGGGTATCAGTCTCCCTGCACCCCCCCCCCCCCCCTCCCCTGTAATGATATGAGAGCATACCTGAACTACCCCCTGCTGCTCCCCCTCCTCCAGGCATAGAGGGTTAGCCTGGGTTGGGTATCAGTCTCCCTGCACCCCCCCCCCCCCCTCCCCTGTAATGATATGAGAGCATACCTGAACTACCCCCTGCTGCTCCCCCTCCTCCAGGCATAGAGGGTTAGCCTGGGTTGGGTCTCAGTCTCCCTGCACCCCCCCCCCCCTCCCCTGTAATGATATGAGAGCATACCTGAACTACCCCCTGCTGCTCCCCCTCTTCCAGGCATAGAGGGTTTGCCTGGGTTGGGTCTCAGTCTCCCTGCACCCCCCCCCCCCCCTCCCCTGTAATGATATGAGAGCATACCTGAACTACCCCCTGCTGCTCCCCCTCCTCCAGGCATAGAGGGTTTGCCTGGGTTGGGTCCTCAGTCTCCCTGCACCCCCCCCCCCCCCTCCCCTGTAATGATATGAGAGCATACCTGAACTACCCCCTGCTGCTCCCCCTCCTCCAGGCATAGAGGGTTAGCCTGGGTTGGGTCTCAGTCTCCCTGCACCCCCCCCCCCTGTAATGATATGAGAGCATACCTAAACTCTTGCTGCTCCCCCTCCTCCAGGCATAGAGGGTTTGCCTGGGTTGGGTCTCAGCCTTCCTACACCCCACCCCCCCCCCCCCCCCTGTAATGATATGAGAGCATACCTAAACTCTTGCTGCTCCCCCTCCTCCAGGCATAGAGGGTTTGCCTGGGTTGGGTCTCAGCCTTCCTACACCCCACCCCCCCCCCCCTGTAATGATACGAGAACATACCTGAACTGCCCCCTGCTGCTCCCCCTCTTCCAGGCATAGAGGGTTTGCCTGGGTTGGGTCTCAGCCTACCTGCACCCCCCCCCCCCCACCCTGTAATGATATGAGAGCATACCTGAACTACCCCCTGCTGCTCCCCCTCCTCCAGGCATAGAGGGTTTGCCTGGGTTGGGTCTCAGCCCCCCCCCCCCCCCCCTGTAATGATATGAGAGCATACCTGAACTGCCCCCTGCTGCTCCCCCTCTTCCAGGCATAGAGGGTTTGCCTGGGTTGGGTCTCAGCCTACCTGCACCCCCCCCCCCCCCCCCACCCTGTAATGATATGAGAGCATACCTGAACTACCCCCTGCTGCTCCCCCTCCTCCAGGCATAGAGGGTTTGCCTGGGTTGGGTCTCAGCCTCCCTGCACCCCCCCCCCCCCCTCCCTGTAATGATAAGAGAGCATATACCTGAACTACCCCCTGCTGCTCCCCCTCCTCCAGGCATAGAGGGTTTGCCTGG
>JAVYIG010017403.1:0-26403 GCA_035222895.1 Strongylocentrotus droebachiensis
GTATACTATATAAGGTTAAATATATATGCATCAATTATGCAAAAGTTTTATTGTATCCTTCCATGGAACAATTTTTTCTGTACTGAAAAGTATGAATAAAACATCGTTAAAATATTAAACAAGATATATATATGTGTTCATGCTACCATTGTAGGCGTTTAATTATAATTATTACACTGCAATATTGATAAGTGGGCATTATTTATTCATGGGCTATGATAATTAATCTTGAAAGTCAATCTTACCGAATCTCCCTGGAAGCCTGCTAATTGAAGCCAAGTGTAATCCCAAAAGTTTTCAAACAAAGCTGAAAACATCAGTTTCAAGAAGCTGAATAAACAAATCGCGTCCTTGTTGATAGAAGTCTCACTGTGAAATAACGCACAAGTCAGTTCCTGGTTTTAGCAAAGCCAATCCTACATACGAATATGAACCAATCACATGTAGCCAGTTGTCTGTATCTCAGTGCGTTGATCACTGGGAATAATAATTCAACTTATTATGTCGTCACAATTTTAATGGAGTCAGTCAGGTCGAGTATATAGGGTTAGGTTCGTCAGTTTCCATGTGCAGAAGTCCATAATTCGCTGACACCAGACTTGCTAGAAATACCATTGCTATGTGTACAAGTCTGCACACAGCAAACCCTTAGGCCTATCAAGAAAATACCCGCTAGTCTAGCTGTTGGACAGTTAGAGAGTCTACGGGTGCACCAACAATCAAGCCCCATAATAAAAAGCAGATCGTCTGCATGTTCTCGAAAACATTCATGCACAATACACACGTTTCAATTCCTAATACACATCTCTCGCATCAGCAAACAGCGGACCCAGGGGGGCCCGGGACCCGAGTCCCCTCCCCTGTGGAAAAAACGGGTAAAAACACGCTAATTTTACCCTTTTTTGGAGATACCCCCCCCCCCCCAACCCCAACCCTCCGCTTATTCACCGGCTGGCTGTTTCGCCGCTAAATATTTTCTCACGAATTGGGCCCCCTCTTTGGCCCCCTCCCCTGCCGCCGGCTGCATCCGCCCCTGGATAGGTGATCGGGCTTTTAATACAATTAACACCCCCGCAATCCCCCCATTGCATCATGAACTGCCCAATTCTCACAACCACGACAACATTAAAGAAATGTCTAACTAATAAATGTATACAGAGCATGACAAATTAAAAAAATCATTACTTTCCTGTTTTAATCGGATATTGCTTAAACTTTTACTAATTTGTTTCTCTCATTTTTCTACTTTTATTGAAACCAATTTAATATCAGGGTGGACTTCCCTTTAAATCAGGTTTGATGCGTCACATGGAATCTCTATATAGGCCTACTTGTCACTTATGTGTATTTAATGTTAGTTTTGGAATTGTTACCATTCTACTGTTTGTACACTTTACTTTAATATTTTGATCATTTATGTACATGTACATGCAATTGCCTCAGCTGTGACCAGGCAAGTCAATTCTCTTTCATGATAGCATTGTATACTCCTCGGGGCAGTTTGGTAAGCCGGTTTTTAAATGAGATATAAACTGCCTTCATTCATCAATATTGTAGTACACTGCAATCTTTAGTCCATGACGGTGTCATCGTAAACACCCTCCTTAGTATAGAAAGCTGGAATTATTATACTGTATGATAATTATTAAGTTTTAATTCATATGAAGTTATCATCCAATGGATAACAGTATTTATATGTAATGGGTGTTCCAAACACAAGCCTTGCCTTTAGGGTTTTCGCCTCCTTTCATTTTGTGATGTTTCTTTTTTTATAAAAACAATAAATAAATAAATAAAAAAAAATTAAAAAATTATGCCAATGGCTGGCCTAAAAAAGGTGACCTTACCCCCCCCCAACGGAACAAAATGTCAAATTTTGAAATTTCGAGACCCCCCCCCCCCCCTCCAAAAAAAAAAAAAAAAAAAAAAAAAATGTGTCCTCTTCCCCTTTGTTAGAGAATCGCAAATCAAGCTCCACTGTACGCTGCACAATCTTCTCATGATCATGGGCTAGAATCATTTCGCAACCTGCTTTCTGTATAACCATAAAAGGCTTGTTCTATTGTTGAGCATTTGAATAGGGATCATGTCAGGAATGTGGGCTCGTCATTTTTCCTTATTGACGAGGTGTATTTTTCAATGAACGCTAGATTTCTATATAAAATTCTCAAAGTTTTCACACCAGCTTGTGATGGCTCGGTAGTTCGGAAGAGCTTTACAATAATAACAAAAGCCCTAACAAAAAATATTCCCACTTATAGTTCAAGAATACACATTAAATCTGTCAAAAATGATAGAAAATGTTAGTAAAGAGTGGACGAAGAATAGGGGTAACCCAAGTTCACTCTTCGACCAGTATCGACTTTGATACATGATTTATTCATAATGTAGCATGATTAGCGCAATTCCATAAATGCGATTTCTAGTTTTGCAAGGCTTTATACACCTGCTGCTTGATACACATGTAAGAAAAGCATTTGGCAACATTTTATCGTAATTTAGTTTATAAAAAGGGACTACGACCAGCCACAAAACACATTAAGCTCTGCTGGATTTCTTTCTGATGGTGCTATAATTTCTAAATGCAAAACAGAGAGGGAAAAGTAGTGTAGGCCCTATTTGACATGTGCGGAAGGATTCAGAGGACAAAAAAGGGAATTTGGTTTGAGGTGTGTTTCTTCGTTCATGAATGAAATATGATGACAGTACAACTACTTAACTAAACTTCGAACTTGCATGAAAAAATACCTTAATTGCTGTACTCTCATACTAAATGCTACACCGTATCTTTCCAAAGGCGAGTTGTCTCAGTCGGTGAGATAGCTCAGTCGGTAGAGCAGTGGTCTCGTAATCCGGTGACCCGGGTTCGAAGCCAAGTTGATGCGCTAGTGCCCTTTGGTAAGGCATTAATCCTCATTACCAGGTCCCTCGGAGAGGGACCTAAAGCCGTCGGCCGTCTGGTTGCTTACTTTACAAGCATTTATGCTTTCTTAGCAGTCAGGTCAAATAAACACCACCATTCAAGTATGCCTGGGTTTGAATCCAACCAAGGCGGGTGGCTAAAGCCTCCCTGAAGCCCGCCTTTTGAATTAAAGTGCCTGTAGTGACCAAATTTCATGATGTTTAACTGTTGCATGTATAATAACATTTTACGAGTTCATCATTTTTTGTTTGTACATGTTTAATAAGTATTGTCATTCCATTTTTAAGATGGCGGCTAGGGAGAAATAATTTCCCTTGCTTGGTATTTTTCCATTCCGCTGTCTGGCTTTACAGACATGTCCCAATCGGTTCTGTCTGGTTCCTAAATATATTCTATTGTTTGATAGTGTGTTTTTTCCTCGTGAGATCGTAGAGTTAAAAGGTACTACCCCTGCCAGTGGAGTTCTACGTGCCTCTCCCGTGTTTCACAGACAAAAACTATGTTTATAAAGTGGGAAACACTCTGTCAAATAACCATTATGTATGGACAAGTCCATAAATATGTCCCATACCAAGAATTATGCAATCATGGAATGAGGAACAGGCACAGAAATTCATATCAATAGAAGAGTAAATTAAGTTGATGTTTTGTTCTGATCTTGGTTTGGTGGGTTACGTATGGGACAAAATAGCTGGGATTGCCAACATAGATCTTAGCATATCATACAACTTTGAAGAGCGCCATCTACTTAAAAACAAATTGTCGACATAACTTGTAAGTAAGTCTGAGATGGTCTGCCGTGTAACCTATCGAATTGTGACATTGCTGATGATGATGCGAGATGTAAAAATGATGCTGACGGTTATAATAATGATGATGAGATTGTTGATGATGGTGATAATGATGCGGCTGCTGATGATGGTGGTGATGATAATGATGACATCATCATAATCATAATCTTCATAACTTGTATGATTATCATCAGCATTTCATCATCATCACCAACATCATCAACATCATGCCCATCGTCCTTGCCATCACTATCATCATCTATTTTATCCCCGATATTGTCATCTACGTCATCATTATGAAGGGAAAATGTCACGGTATCAGTGTCATTATCATTATCATCTTATACGTCACCATGCCCATCGTTCATGTTTTCTCTATCATCATCTTTTTTATCACCGTTATCATCATCTACGTCATTACGTCATTATCAAATTTAAAAACGTTGTCATGGTATCACTGTCGTCATCACTATCAATGTTTTCTATCATCATCATCATCATCATCATCTCCATCGTCATTATTATCATCATTGTCATTATCTTCATCATCATCATCTTTCGCCTCCGTTTCACAGAACAATAGGCAATCAATGATTATACTTCATCACAATCACCATTGTCAACATCAACATCACCACTGCCATTATCGCTATTCATTATTTATTTAGTTTGAACTTTGAATTCTACAAACGCAACGTCAGACCATAAACAGTGCCCGAGTTTTTCAAACGAAAATCAATTATTTCTGTATTTTTATAAGCGCATTTCTCCTTTATTATTCTTTCAAGAAACAAATTTATAAAAAAAAAAAAAAAAAAAAAAAAAAAAAAAAACCGAAACGATTCGCAAAACAAACAAACATCATCATTCGCTACCATTATCATAATTACAGGCATTTAATTCTTCTACATACTACCATTTGTAAAAACGGATTATAAGTTATAACCATAAATGAGTGTTACAAAGGAGGTATAGGAGAAGCCTTAGCATATCATCACTACCATCACCACCACTAGCATTACCATCATGGTCATCTTCACCATCACCATCACCAGTATTATTATTATCATCATCATCACCATCACTATCTTCATTACTATTATGTTTCTATCACTATCGTCATCATCTTCATCATCATAATCATCATAGTTCGACTCTGTTTACTTCAGAACTATAGGCAATCAATTATACTACATCACATTCATCATCATCATCATCAACATCATCTTCATCATCTTCATCATC
Organism: Strongylocentrotus droebachiensis; assembly: GCA_035222895.1. Lineage (NCBI taxonomy): Eukaryota > Metazoa > Echinodermata > Echinoidea > Camarodonta > Strongylocentrotidae > Strongylocentrotus > Strongylocentrotus droebachiensis. The sequence continues at coordinate 4,960 of JAVYIG010017403.1, forward strand.
ATAATCACCATAGTTCGACTCCGTTTACTTCAGAACTATAGACGATCAATTATACTACATCACAATCACCATCGTCATTATCAACACAACCACTGCCATTATCTCTATTTATTATTTGTATTCGTTTGATTTTCACAAAAGTAACATGAGAGTCTGAGACCATCAAGAACGCATTTGGATTGCTGAAACAAAGTATTTGCTTCTGTATTTTATATAAGGGCTCTCCTTATTGGTAACTGTTTCTATATTATTTTTTTCAATACCCCCCCCCAACAAAACAACAACAAAAATACAGAAAACAGCAACAACCCACCCCTCCCCCACATCATCACCATTATTAGAAATACTGGCAGTTGTTTGTATATAGTACATTCTGTCATCTGTAAAACGCACTTTAGCAACAATTTAGTATTTCCAATATGTAGAAGGAGTTTCGGTATCATAACATCATCAGCAGCACCTTGATAATAGATCCATATTCTTACATTAAGAGTGACACAAGTCTTGCTTGAGATTCACCACTTTTCAAATAAAACGATTTATTTACGCCTCAAAATATACACTGATACATACACACGTTATAAAAAGGAAAGAAAAAATGTATGATAGTTTCTACAATGTTTCTACAAACATATCAGGCGTGTACGAAATTGAATTGATACGGGTCAGCCTGCAATTGTTCAAGATAATCACCGATAAATTTGTCCCGATTACCGTAACTTCTTCATATATAACATTTTAGGTTAAAGTTGTAATACATTTGTCTATAAATTTACATATACATTCCTTGTTCTGTTCTTTATATTACGAAACAATACAAATTGTCAACAAAACAATTTCAAATCAAAAACTGAGTTCTGGTAAAAATGAGAAATGATTTCTGAGCTTCTTCATTCTTGTCCCAATAACTTTAACTTGCTCAAACATAAACAGATCATTTTAGGTTATAGTTGTAATACATTTGTCTTTACATTCACATATAGTTTCCTTGTTCTGTTCTTCATAAATTGAAACAATGTACATTGTCCAAAAAAGAATGTCAAAGAGAGAACTGAGTTCTGATAAAAATGAGAAATGATTTCTGAGCTACCTCATTCTTTGTCTCAATAACTTTAACTTGCTCATACATAAACAGATCATTCAGGTTATAGTTGTAATACATTTGTCTATACATTCACATAAAGATTCCTTGTTCTGAACTTCATATTACGAAATAATACACATTTAAAAAAAAAACGATATCAAATCAAAAACCGAGTTCTGGTAAAAAATAAGAAATAATTTCTGAGCTACCTCGGTACATTTGTCTAAACATTAACATTAAACATTAACATATGCATTGCGTGTTCTGTTCCTCATATTACGAAACAATATACATTGTACAACAAAAAACGTCAAAGAGAAAACTGAGTTCTGGTAAAAATGAAAAATAATTTCTGACTTTCCTCATTCTTTGTATGTCAATTGGAGAAAAAAGCGAATAGGAATATCTTCTAAAAGAGATCGCTGTAAAAAATACCAATTATGACAAGTTAAAGCTATAGAGTTGTGTGTAGTCCAATATACCTATGGCAGCGATGTGATCTTCAGCAAGTTGTAGTCTGTAAGTCACAGCCTTTTCTATTATGACAATTCATAACCTTACATTATGCATGAAGACTTATGTTTTACATACTGAACTTTCCCCATTTGCTTCTAGGCAGAATCTTTCACAGTGTCAACATAATTGATTTGAATTCGATATGAATTACCATTGGTCGTCTTCCTATCATAACTATATGCATACTTGTCTCATTCTTTGCATTTTGTACATGTATCCTTTACGTGATTTGTCATGTTTTTTTGCAAATATGTTTAATTAAATGAACATTTTACGTAATCAGTGAATTCAGTTTTCATTTAAAAGACAATGTATTCGTTTGACCCAAACTCAAATTAATCTTAAAGAACTTAAAGGAATATATACACTGAGTAATTGCGTTTTCGTTGAGCTTAGGTTAATAATGATATACTTTTTTAAAATAACTTTGTAAGCTTTCAGAGTTCGGAATTACCCGTTGATGTACAAGGGTGCTCCTCTTTGGCTTTTTTCAATTATAATTTTTTTTAAATAATTTGTTTATACTCATGGACATATTATACAGAACCTTAACTGTTCAAATTTCGAAAACATATTAACCATGGGATAAACACAACAAAGTCTCTCATAACAATAATTGACGTATAAATCGACACTTTCTGAAGATTATAAACATGTCGTTTCTCCAAGAACATGAGTTACACAATGAAATTAGTGTACAGGGATGGTACTCTACCCATACATATGTACATGCAGCAACATAATTATACAGGTTTTCACATATACATGTGTCAACATGCAGCTTCGTCATTCTATAGCTTCATTTTTGTTACATGACAGTGTAATTCCACCAAAGCAGCTAGTTGTTATAAGTTAGAATAATAATTACTAACTTTTTAATTAAACATTCTTTCATAGCCATATACATATTCATGTTTACTTCCACTCATACAAAAAATATATAACGACAATAAAAACATATATACTTGAAAAAACAAATTATGAACATATACACATGCATACATACATTTAATTATACAAGTACAAAAGTGAGAAAATGAAAGAAAATGAATAACCAAACTCAGAGTGGAGGTGCCGACAGAGCCAAATTGGTGCCGACTTGCTTAATTTGAAATATCATTCTAAAACATTAGAAGCAAAAAAGGAAGGAAATAAATAAACAAAGAAACAAACTAACATTTTTTTGAATTGGATAATTAGGAATATTTACAAGTATGACAATTTACAGCATGTGAATGTAATGTTATGCAACGTCAAGAATTTATATAAAAGTAACTTAATTTTCTCTTAAATAAAGACAGATTTTATGGTTACCCTATCATCTTCGTTTACAACACATGTCTTTTCAAGTGTTATTATCTTGAGCCAACTATCCCAACGGCTTCATTTCTCACTATAATTCTATAGAACTATTCTATAATGATATCATCTCAAATGTCTAATTACAAGGCATATTCATATAAACATAATCAAATCCACGTCCATAAATATACTACTATTTGGGTTCAACGTAGGCTTCTTTACAAAGTTGAAGTAAAATGAAGAGACACGCATACCATCATGAAAACAGAAAGTTTTGCTTTAAACATTGCCATTTCCCAAATAAGAATGCAAGAGTATATACTACATAATTGCATAACAATGGTATACTTCATTTACGGATCATTTGGTGGCTCCAAAACTACTCATTTAAATTGATTTATAATGATCCCACATTTGATACATTTCAAGTTACAATATCGTTTTCTTCAAGCATTTAATTTATGCATCTGTGCGTACTTTAAAATGATATATGCCATATGATACTTGTGTTATGCACTTTAAATGTATCCTTGAAGAGGCTCCTCTGATTGGTAGTTATTCCATAGATTGAATTTTCATAGTTTCACAATCAAAAGTGTTGTTCTACCTGTGAGACATTCGCCTACTCGTTGCTGGAGGCATCATTATACTGACGTTGTATCGTCGCTAGATGGGTAGTACGACAGTCCGAGAGAATGGGAAAGAACGCGATCATGTCATGAACCGTGACATAGGCCAGTCTAACCAGGGATATGTGACTTATCTCCCTGGTTTAACCATGGACCTACTATGGTTTAAACTATCAATACTGTTCTTTCCATTCTCTCGGACCAGAGCCATCTATAGTTTGGCCAACTTGGTTTCACTGGGTCACAACATGGCGTATGTTCTTTTGTTTCGTGCTTGCCCAACAAAGCAGTATAGTCGCCATATTGTGTCCAACTCGAACCGGGTTGGTCAAACTCTGTGTAAAGATGGCTCTGTCTCAGACTGTCGTACTACCCATCTAGCGGCGATAAAACGTCAGTCTGATGATGCCTGCAGCAACGAGTAGGCGATACAGGTAAAACAACCTTTTTGTATTATTGTAAAACTATGTAAATTCAATCTATTACTGTAAATGTATGCTTTTTGACGTCGTAATACAAATCCAGGTGACGAGCATCACCGTTTCTTTGCTCTAATTTAGACGATATACCGTCTTTCCATACACACCCACCTATTCTTATGTAACAGTTTTTTGCTAATAATCTGCGAATCGAAAGAAATAATTGAAAGTTTAATACAAAACATCACGTTAGGATAAATTGTTCAATCATTGCATAGTTGTGTATTCGCCTGATGCTGGAGTGTTATCATTCGTGGACTGGTGTGATGATTAGTTGAATATATAGAGTCTATCGGAAGTGCAGAAAGCAATCTCCCCTGATCGGAACTCATATAGACAGTACCAGTTACGTTTCTCGGGCTTCTCAATCTTGTGATCAGAGATGAGAGTATGGACGTGATTCAGCTCGTTGGTGTATTCATCGATACTAACCAACCCATCAGCATGCTTGACCCAAGCGATCAGGATTGAATTATTGTGAGTCACCGCAGCGTATGCACTTTGTCCCGATTTTTCTTCCCTGTGTTTTACATTGCCATCATTGTCAATTATTCTTACTATATCAACATACGTTACGAGTAATAAGTCATTATAACTAGTGATCTGACGAGGTTCATACCCATCGCATGGTATCTCCCTGATCGCCTTCCCACCTGCTGGTGAGAACACCTGGATCTTGTTGGCTTTCCTGTAGCCGACATAAATCAGATCATCACTGTCTACAGTGAGACTTCTAGTCCCACCTTCATCTGCACTCAGAGTATCAAACGTTACATCAAGCTTCTTATACTCCTGTGTGTAAAGTGTGAGGGGATTTGTGGCGACATACCGACCATCAGACAGGTATCCTACTCTAGTGATCCCAACATTCTTGAGGACTGTTCTCTGCAGCTGACCATCAGCAGAGAAGATATCGATTCCTCCATTGCAGTATCCCACTGCCATCCTACCATCGGGTGTAGCAGCTATGCCATTCATTTTGTCTTTCTTAGAGAGTTCTACATCACATTCCAACTCACATTTCACGAACCTGACCTCCCCAATGTTCAACTGATCACATTGATATTGATTGTTAGGTGTGAATATCAGTTGCTCTGCACGGTCAGCTACATCCGTAGCCAGCTTCTTCTCTGGATCATCCCTTTCTAGTACATTATTCAGTTCACCAGACAATGTATCACGAATAACAATGATATCACCTTCTAATGGAGCCTTCATGCTATTACTCGCTAACACATTCGCACTCTCAATACTCGTAATGAACATCTCATCAACATCTTTCATCACATCCAATCTTTTACATAGTTTCACTTCCTGAGCATCTATCTGCTTGTCTAACGCTGCTTTCATCTCGTTCAATGCTGCTTTCCTCTCTTCTAATTTCTTGAGTGATTCTTGATAACTCTTGTCGATTTCAGCCTTTTTGGCGGCAATGTGATCCGTAACACGCTTCTTCTGAGCCTTGATGCAGGTCATGTGATCCTTGATGGTTGTAGCTTTCGTCTTACTTCGGGCTTGTAGAGATACAATTTGTGTCTCGGTAGAAGCATTGTATTCCTCAGTATTCTGAACTGTATGGCCTTTATTCTCATGACTCAGCAACCTACATCTCAAACAGATGAACTTCTTACAGGTGATACACACATCAGTACAGATGTTTTTTTGTTTATCTGCTTTGTGTTCTTGGCAGTACACCTCTTTTTCGAGGACCACCCTTCCCTCTCTGACGTCTTTTACTCTCACAACTCTATGCTTGTCATTAAGGGGCCATTTTTTGTGATTCTCAAGGCATGTGTTACACATGTTCTTACCACACTCACAACAGAAATGTACAGCTATCGAGTTTGAGTCGCACAACTCACAGACTTGCTGGCTATTTCTCACATCATCAATGAGAGACTTAAGAGGAACATTAGTATTTAGATTCAAAACATTGCCATCCTTAACAAATGTTTCGCTTCGACAGATGGGACATGTTAGAGAATTCTGTGAAGAGCTTTTTAGAATATCATTAAGACATTTCTTACAGAAAGTATGTGTACATGATAACTGCTTCGGGTCACTAAGCAGCTCGAAACAAACAGGGCACTGCAAATTGCGTGAAACTTTGCGTTCAAATTCCGACATTGTGATTCACCTACCTCAATATGCACTGATCTGATACAAAATGCAAACAACAACATTAAATCAATAAAGAAACTTAACCCGTTGACTAGCAATAATGCACATCCCCACGGCGCTTCCGGACTTCGTGAGCTCGATGATGAGACGATCTGTTGGCTCAATAAGGATATTCCTATCTAGATGATGTACTCCCTGATATTCTTTGCACGAACGAACGAACGAACGAGCGTATGTAATACAGATATCACCAGAGCTGTATCAAGGTTGACTAAACTTCATCAGTTATCATGAACCACCTTTAACCATGTTAATGATAAAATAAACCGGGCTAAAATAATCGGAATAGGACCGGAGATTTTCTTGTTAAGTTTTTTTTTAATCCAACTGTCTTATTGATAGTCATTCATGAAAAGTTTATATTATTATGATAAAGAATTCTCATGGCTTTGCTATAATGTTCATAAGTAAGTTATTATAACGAGATAAGAGGGTGAGTTAAGGGTCGGGTATATTCTCCTTCCTGCCGTCGACCACCGCATGCTATCTGCTGCAGATCAAGAACAAGTCAGGAGGCAGTCTCAAGCCGGGTCTCAAGAGTTCTGAAGGTTATGTCCTTTCTTCTAATCCGTACTCCTCACACAATGACGTAGCTGGCCCCGTCAAAATTTAAAACGAAAAACAATTAATAATTATGCATATTTCGCAGCTTTTCCAGTCCATTTGATATTTCTTCTGATCCTTACTCTTCACAGAATGTGCTAGTTGGCGCTAGAATTGAAAATGAATACATAATGATTATATACCTATGGTGGGACATCAGGGTTACTACTGCTTTTCCTGCAGCTCCTCCAAGTATTATTATTACCCCACCAATGGTCAGTTACCCATTTACACCTGGGTGGACAGTGGCAAATGTGGATTAATGTCTTGCTAACGGACGTTGCAACGAACCAGAGAGAGAGAGAGAGAGGAGTGGGGGAGGGAGATGTACGGTACAATTTTTAAAATCTTTTTCATTGTACGATCATTGATATCAGCGTAGCTACCGAGTGAAAAGATATTTGCATTTGTATTTGTTTAAACGCTGCACTCTTGGGCCCTCCAGAGCCTAAAAGTGTGTTGTAGTCTTTAGTCAGTATTTGCTATACATTTTTGTTGCACTTTTTCAAATTTTGAGGGGGGACGATCCCTAAAAATATTTAGGGGACGTGTCCCCCCCCCCTTCCCTTCCCCCCGTGATCGCCGCCGCTGATTGATATGGTTTCATTTTAGAATAATCGATAACTAATAGTAGATTTTTGACAATTTATCATAGCTCTGTTATCGCGAAAACTTTCCTCCCACCAGCATTGAAACCATTGACTTGACTTACTTGACTTATGCCGTCCACGCAGGCCAGGGGCCTCGTGATGGCTTCTGTATGGTGCTGGTATGCTAAGTATTTCTGTCTGCAGCCAGTCTTGTTGCATCTGTCAGCCCTGTTATGGATCTTGCTTTGCAGTCCTCTGAAATGCAGTCAAACCATCTCTTGGGTGGACGACCTCTGAAGATAAATAACAAGTATAAACCGTGATGGATATAAATAAGGACAAAAAGAAAGTGAGAAAGTGTTGCTCTTTTGAAGGCCCACTTATTTAGTTGGCGTATGGATAGGATTGCTATTTTGAAGTGTATTATCATTGTTAAAGTGGCCCTCATACTCATCCATTCCGAAGCAAATGTTGAAGCTCTTTGTAACTGCAACAACAACAAAAAAGCGCTACACCAAAATACTATGTGCGTTGGATTGGATCGGATTAACAACATTTATTCGTAATATACTTCCTAAAGTATGTAAATAAATTAAAGTATAATTTATAATAACTATTGAGTACATGTGGAACAGGGTTAGTATATTTCCAGATGCTTAATCAGTGTGACCAAACAAAGGAGACCTTAAAGGGAATTAACAATTCAAATGAGGTATGTGTCCCTTTAAAATTGGCCCGTGTGCTGTAATAGTCAACGAAACTGAATAGAACATTGTTCGTCGAATCGAGAAATTAATGACTAAGCGATGATATAATAGGGACTTTTAGATTTGCACAAAGACAACGCGGATTGCTACCATCGACGTCATTTTAATGCACTGCCTTGAATGGACGTCACACGTATCAGTCCACGCAAATCTAAAAGTCCCTATTATATCTTGTTTATATCAAACACCATGATCTAATAGCAACTTACATAAGCCACTTAAACTCGTCCGTTGGACTCGAATGAAGATTCCTAGAAGATTCCTCTTTGCTGTCAATATTTTGGATCTGGAATAAAAGGGAGACATGTTGGTAAATTTGAGACCCATCTATAATCATATTTCATCAGTCTCAGTATTAAAACAAAGCATGTTGAACTGAATGACAAAAACGCTAGGAACTTAGATAACAAAGTTAATCACTTGGAAGAAGAATTTCGGGAGATTTCTGAAGATATTTTTGTGAGAATTACCGACCAATGATAAATGTCGATGTGATAATCGGTTTAAAAGTACTTAAACACGCTTAAACAAAAGTGATACATTCATCCAGATCAACATGCTATCATCAAGGGTATTATTGCAGAAGCTTTAAAAATGTACAGGATTATGTTTTAATACTTAAATACTGAAATCAAGGTTACTCTTGTTGTATCGATTGATTTTGTAAAGCCTTCGATTCAATATTATTTGTAAAGCACTGGAGTCTGTAGGCTTAAGTCCAACATTTATTAAATGGGTTCAAACACTGTATTGTAATATTTAATTCAATTCAAGTTTAGTTCATATTGGACGTTTAATTTTGTCGGTTATTGGTGGCTAGTTTTGTCGGTAATCGTTGGCCTCTACACCCCCCCCCCCAATAAAAAAAGGTCTAGCGACGCCCCTGCACCCCCCTCAATACTTGAAAAAGTGCAAAACAAAAATGTATAGCAAATACTGGCTAAAGACTGCAACTCACTTAGTGTAGGCTATGGAGGGCCCAAAAGTGCAGCGTTTTGAGTAATAAAAATGCAAACAAATTTTCGCCCGCTCGCTACGCTCCCTCGAAATCCTTCAAAATGTACAAGTAAATATCGCATTTTTTAAATAACACGTAACAACTCTCTTAGTAAAACATATGATTTCTTGTCATATTGATATTTGACTGACTTTCCAATCTTTCTATAATTTCTGTTTGGAAACAAGTTGTTTGGAAGCAACGTTTCTTTTGTCTATTCCTGTCATATTCAGATCGACAAGCTATCTGTAAATGGTCCAAAGAGCTATAATTAGGAATAAATTACAATGAATTTCACAATTCATTTTGAGCAAGTGTTGGATACTGAACGTCAATATCTTTACTCGGTTTATATCTCGTAATATTTCTTTCAGGTGTTTAATGAAGGGCTCATTTAGTTTGCATTCGATAAATGCGTGATTTATACCCTCTTTTACATTACATTTTAGGCATACATCGTCATTAGATATTCCCCATATTATGTATGCATGAATTATGCAAAACTGTTATTGTATCCTTCCATGGCACATTTTTTCTGAACTGAAAAGTATAAATAAAACATCGTTGAATTATCAAACAAAATATATATATATCTGTGTCCATGCTACTATGGTAGGTGTTCCATTATAATTATTACACTACAATATTGATAAGTGGGCATTATTTATTCACGGGCAATGATAATTAATCTTGAAAGACAATCTTACCAATTCTCCCTGGAAGCCTGCTAATTGAAGCCAAGTGTAATCCCAAAAGTTTTCAAACAAAGCTGAAAACATCAGTTTCAAGAAGCTGAATAAACAAATCGCGTCCTTGTTGATAGAAGTCTCACTGTGAAATAACGCACAAGTCAGTTCCTGGTTTGAGCAAAGCCAATCCTACATAGGAATATGAACCAATCACATGTAGCCAGTTGTCTGTATCTCAGTGCGTTGATCACTGGGAATAATAATTCAACTTATTATGTCGTTACAATTTTAATGGAGTCAGTCAGGTAGAGTATATAGGATTAGGATCGTCAGTTTCTATGTGCAGAAGTCCATAATTCGCTGACACCAGACTTGCTAGAAATACCATTGCTGTGTGTACAAGTCTGCACACAGCAAACCCTTAGGCCTATCAAGAAAATACCCGCTAGTCTGTTGGACAGTTGGAGAGTCTACGGGTGCACCAACAATCAAGCCCCACAATAAAAAGCAGATCGTCTGCATGTACTCGAAAACATTCATGCACAATACACGCGTTTCAATTCCTAATACACATCTCTCGCACCAGCAAACAGCGGACCCAGGGGGGCCCGGGACCCGAGTCCCCTCCCCTGTGGAAAAAAACAGGTAAAAACACGCTAATGTTACCCTTTTTTGGAGATAGCCCCCCCCCCCCCCCCCCCACAACCCCCAACCCTCCGCTTATTCACCGGCTGGCTGTTTCGTCGCTAAATATTTTCTCACGAATTGGGCTCCCTCTTTGGCCCCCTCCCCTGCCGCCGGCTGCATCCGCCCTAGGTGATCGGGCTTTTAATACAATTAACACCCCCGCAATCCCCCCCCCCCATCATTGCATCATGAACTGCCCAATTCTCACAACCACGACAACATTAAAAAAATGTCTAACTAATAAATGTATACAGAGCATACAAATTATTATTGGACAAGAGCTCGCAAGATACGTCACTATATTGGCAATTTTTGTTCCACTGATGACAAATTAAAAAAATCATTACTTTCCTGTTTTAATCGGATATTGCTTAAACTTTTACTAATTTGTTTCTCTCATATTTCTACTTTTATTTAAACGAATTTAATATCAGGGTGGACTTCCCCTTTAAATCAGGTTTGATGCGTTACATAGAATCTCTATATAGGCCTACTTGTCACTTATGTGTATTTAATGTTAGTTTTGGAATTGTTACCATTCTACTGTTTTTACACTTTACTTTAATATTTTGATCATTTACGTACATGCACATGCAATTGCCTCAGCTGTGACCAGGCAAGTCAGTTCTCTTTCATGATAGCATTGTTTACTCCTCGGGGCAGTTTGGTCAGCCGGTTTTTAAATGAGATATAAACTGCCTTCATTCATCAATATTGTAGTACACTGCAATCTTTAGTCTATGACGGTGTCATCGTAAGCACCCTCCTTAGTATAGAAAGCTGGAATTATTATACTGTATGATAATTATTAAGTTTTAATTCAAATGAAGTTATCATCCAATGGCTAACAGTATTTATATGTAATGGGTGTTCCAAACACAAGCCTTGCCTTTAGGGTTTTCGCCTCCTTTCATTTTATGATGTTTCTTGTTGTACTGATCTCTTTGTTTCAAATAACAATTGTATCGATAATGAGAAGAACATTTCATATGAATTTGAATTCAGTTTATTTCAAAACGTTTTTTTTTTTAACATTACATATTGTGGGAGGATTATAGTGTTGTAGAAAAACATTTACCAATAGCTATACAGTCTCCACTGTAAGCTGCACAATCTTCTCATGGTCATGGATTAAAATCATTTCGCAACCTGATTTCTGTATAACCATAAAAGGCTTGTTCTATTGTTGAGCATTTGAATAGGGATCATGTCAGGAATGTAGGCTCGTCATTTTTCCTTATTGACGAATTGTATTTTTCAATGTACGCTAGATTTCTCTATAAAATTCTCAAAGTTTTCACACCAGCTTGTGATGGCTCGGTAGTTCGGAAGAGCTTTACAATAATAACAAAAGCCCTAACAAAAAGTATTCCCACTTATAGTTCAATAATACACATTAAATCTGTCAAAAATGATAGAGAATATTAGTAAAGAGTGGACGAAGAATAGGGGTAACCCAAGTTTACTCTTCGACCAGTATCGACTTTGATACATGATTTATTCATAATGTAGCACGATTAGCGCACTTCCATAAATGCGATTTCTAATTTTGCAAGGCTTTATACACCTGCTGCTTGATACACATGTAAGAAAAAGCATTTGGCAACATTTTCTCGTAATTTAGTTTATAAAAAGGACTACGACCAGCAACAAAACACGTTAAGCTCTGCTGGATTTCTTTCTGATGGTGCTCTTATTTCTAAATGCAAAACAGAGAGGGAAAAGGCCCTATTTGACATGTGCGGAAGGATCCAAAGGACAAACGAGGGAACTTGGTTTGAGGTGTGTATCTTCGTTCATGAATGAAATATGATGAAAGCACAACTACTTAACTAAACTTCTAACATGCATGAAAAAATACCTTAAAGGTAATACAAAGTTTTGGTATGGGGTCATGAATTTTGTTCAAATGAACATATTGGAAGCATATGCGATCCGGCAATATTCAGTGATCGTTGTCGCGGTCGAAATCGAGTTTATTGAATTGAAATTATGAAATTGTATATAATAAACTCTTTATGTTGTATAGCTCCCTCTCAAGGTCAAGATATTAATTAAGCTATAAAACAATGTTTCTTGACTAAAATCGACCGATTAGCTATTCCCGTTTGGAAATTATATATCACAACTACATATTCTGACATTTTCATAGTCGCAGCTACCATTGTACGGCCGTAGGCGCTTTTTGAAATTCATCAAAATTTACCGGGAGCACCGGTAAATTTTGTATTCAATTTTCTAGAAAGCAAAAGTGTTTCAGGGGCTTAATTTTCTAGCGCGTATAAAAGATCCACAGGGGCATCCAAATATATCAAAATGGTAAAGAATCACTATCCACCCTATTTTCAAAATTTCCCAAAACTTTGTATTACCTTCAATTGCTGTACTCTCATACTAAATGCTACATTGTATCTTTCCAACGGCGAGTTGTCTCAGTCGGTGAGATAGCTCAGTCGGTAGAGCAGTGGTCCCGTAATCCGGTGACCCGGGTTCGAAGCCAAGTTGATGCGCTAGTGCCTTTTGGAGAGGACCTAAAACCGTCGGCCGTCTGGTTGCTTACTTAACAGTCAGGTAAAATAAACACCACCATTCAAGTATGCCTGGGTTTTGAATCCAACCCAGGCGGGTGGCTAAAGCCTCCCTGAAGCCCGCCTTTTGAATTAAAGTGCCTGTAGTGACCAAATTTCATGATGTATAACTGTTGCATGTATAATAACATTTTACGAGTTCATCATTTTTTGTTTGTACATGTTTAATAAGTATTGTCATCCCATTTTCAAGATGGCGGCTAGGGAGAATTAACTTCCCTTGCTTGGTATTTTTTTCATTCCGCTGTCTGGCTTTACAGACATGTCCCAATCGGTTCTGTCTGGTTCCTAAATATATTCTATTGTTTGATAGCGTGTTTTTTTCCTCGTGAGATCGTAGAGTTAAAAGGTACTACCCCTGCCAGTGGAGTTCTACGTGCCTCTCCCGTGTTTCATAGGCAAAAGCTATGTTTATAAAGTGGAAACACTCCGTCAAAATAACCATTATGTATGGACACGTCCATAAATATGTCCCATACCAAGAATTATGCAATTATGGAATCAGGAACAGGCATAGAAATTCATATCAATAGAAGAGTAAATTAATTTGATGTTTTGTTCTGATCTAAGCTCAAGTAGAGTAATCGGCTTGATAGATTTTGGTGGGTTACGTATGGGACAAAATAGCTGGATTGCCAACATAGATCTTAGCATATCGTACAACTTTGAAGGGCGCCATCTATTTAAAAACAAATTGTCGACATAACTTGTAAGTAAGTCTGAGATGGTCTGCCGTGTAACCTATCGAATTGTGACATTACTGATGATGATGTGAGATGTGAAAATGATGCTGACGGTTATAATAATGATGATGAGATTGTTGATGATGGTGATAATGATGCGGCTGCTGATGATGGTGGTGATGATAATGGTGACATCATCATAATCATAATCTTCATAAATTGTATGATTATCATCAGCATTTCATCATCATCACCATCATCATCAACTTAATGCTCATTGTTCATGCCATCACTATGATCATCTATTTTATCGCCGACATTGTCATCTACGTCATTATTATGAAGAAGAAAAAACTTTGTCACGGTATCAGTGTCATTATCATCATCATCATCATACATCACCATGCCCATCGTTCATGTTTTCTCTATCATTATTTTTTTTTTATCACCGGCATTATCATCTACGTCATCACGTCACTATCAAATTTAAAAAACGTTGTCATGGTATCACTGTTGTCATCACTATCAATGTTTTCTATCATCATCATCATCATCATCACCATCGTCATTATTATCATCATTGTCATCATCTTCATCATCATCATCTTTCGCCTCCGTTTCACAGAACAATAGGCAATCAATGATTATACTTCATCACAATCACCATTGTCGACCTCAACATCACCACTGCCATTATCGCTATTCATTATATGTTTAGTTTGAACTTTGAATTCTACAAACGCAACGTCAGACCATAAACAGTGCCCGAGTTTTTCAAACGAAAATCAATTATTTCTGTATTTTTTATAAGCGCATTTCTCCTTTATTATTCTTTCAAGAAACAAATTTATAAAAAAATCCAAAAATCCAAAAATCCAAAAAAAATAAAATAAAAAAATACCATTATCATAATTACAGGCATTTAATTCTTCTACATACTACCATTTGTAAAAAAGGATTATAAGTTACAACCATGAATCAGTGTTACAAAGGAGGTATAGGAGAAGCCTTGGCATATCATCACCACCATCGTCACCAATATCATTACCATCATCGTCATCTTCACCATCACCACCACCATCATCAACTCATCGTCATCATCATCATCATCATCACCATCACCATCATCGTCATCATAATCATCACCACCACTATCATCACCATCATCGTCATCTTCACCATCACCATCACCACTATCATCACCATCATCGCCATCATCACCATCACCACCACCATCATCATCATCATCACCATTACCACTATCATCACCATCATCATCATCATCACCATCCCCATCATCATCACCATCATCATCATCATCATCACCATCACCACTATCATCATAATCATCATCATCATCATCACCATCACCACTATCATCACCATCATCATCATCATCATCACCATCAGCGTCACCACTATCATCACCATCATCATCATCATCACCATCACCATCACCACTATCATCACCATCATCATCATCATCATCATCACCATCACCACTATCATCACCATCATCATCATCGTCTTCACCATACATTAAGAGTGAAAAAAAAATTGTTTGGGAATCACCAATTTTCAAATAAAACGATTTATTTTCGCCTCAAAATATAGACTGAAACCCACGTTATAGAAAGAAGAAAACAAAATTGTATAGTATTTTCTACAATGTTTTTGATACCCTCTACAAACATATCAAGCGTGTACGAAATTGAATTGAAACGGATCAGCCCGCAATTTTTCAAGATATAATCACCGATAAATTTGTGCCGATTACTTTAACTTCTTCATACATAACATTTTACGTTAAAGTTGTAATACATTCACATATACATTCCTTGTTCTGTTCTTCATATTACGAAATAATATAAATTGTCCCAAAAAACAATGTCAAATCAAAAACCGAGTTCTGGTAAAAATGAGAAAATATTTCTGAGCTTCCTCATTCTTTGTACGTCAATTTTGAGAGAATATCAAAGTAGAAATATCTTCTAAAATGGATCGCTGTAAAAAATACCAATTATGACAAGTTAAAGCTGTAGAGTTGTGTGTAGTCCAATATACCTATTATGGCAGCGATGTGATCTTCGGCAAGTTGTAGTCTGTTAAACTGCTACGAACGGTGTATACGAACGATTTTCAGACAATGGAAATTCGGGAAGACAATGGAAAAACAGGGAGATTCGTACGAAATTATCGTTCGTACGAACCTTTGTGACCGTAGCATTAGTCAATGCCTTTTGTATTAAGATAATTAAAAACCTCTCGGTGTACATGATGACTTATGTTTTACATACTGAACTTTCCCCAATTGCTTCTGGGAAAGATCTTTCACAGTGTCTACATAATTCATTTAAATTTGATATGATTTAACGTTGGTCGTCTTCCTAACATAATTATGTGCACATACTTATTGAATTCTTTATAGTTTTTACATGTATTCTTCGCGTGTTTTTTCATATTTTATTACAAATATCTGTTGTTAAATGTAACGTGTGAATTCAATATACCATTATAGATGTACTCGTTTGACCGGAACTCAACTTAATCATAAAGAACCTAAAGAAATATATACACCGAGTTATTGCGTTTTCATTGAGCTTAGGTTATGATGAACCATTCTCTTCAAACAACTTGTTAAGCTTTAGGAGTTGGGGATTACCCGGTAATATAACAAGAATGCTCTTCTTTGGCTTCTCTTAATTATGATTTTATTTTGAATGTTTCAATTCAGCAAAATATACAGAACTTGTACTGTTCAAAATTCGCAAGCAATGTTATCCATGGGATAATTACAACAAAGTCTCCTAACCATTGACGTATAAATCATATAATTTATGGAACTCGAGTTACAGAAGGAAATGACTATATAGGGATGTTACTCTATACCCATATACGTGAATCCAAACAAGAATAGAAGGGAAAAAAAATAATTTCACCTTGTGTGTAAGGCCTACTTTGAAAGACGCTGGAGTGACATATTTACAAGGTCATCACGAGATGGTCTCCACCTATACATGTATTAAATATACAACTTCATGATTCTATAAAGCTCTTCATCTTTTTAAATGACAGCGACATTCTACCAAAGCAGCTAGTTAACATTAGTTGGAATATCAATTGCAACTTTTTAATTAAACATTTCTTTAAAGCCATATACATATTGAAGTTCCTAGTTTCAAGATTACTTCCTTTCATAAAAAAGATAAAATAAAATCATAAACAATAGACTTCTACATGTGCATGTACATAAGTGAGAAAAAGGAAAGACAACTAATTTGATTCAGAGTTAAGGAGCCGACAGAGGCCAAAGAACTGTCGCGTGCTGGCTTCTTGCAGACTTGCTTCATTTGAATATCATTTAAAAACATTAGAAGGAGAAAAAGAAGGAAAGACGTTTACAAAGAAACAAACTTACATTTTTTTTAATGGGTATTCAGGAATTTAAATAAAACATTTTACAGCATGTCAGTAGATTTTTATAGTAAGTTAGTAACTCTATTTTTTTTTTTCAAACAACAAAATCTTTCCAAATGCTACTATCTTGAGCCAATCGTGCGAACGGCTTCATTGCTCTTGATCATACTATAACATATTCCATATTCTCTAATGAAATCATCTCAAAAGTAACATTACAAGGCATATTCATGGAACAACATTCAAATCCACTTCTATGAATCTACTAGTATTCGGGTTCAACGTAAGCTTCAATACAAAGCTAAAGTAATGAAGAGATAAGCATGCTATAATGAAAACAGCCAGTTTTGCTTTAACCATTGCCATTACCAACAGAAGAATGCAAGTATGTATACCACGCAATTGCATATTAATGGTATACTTCAATTACAGATCATTTAGTATCTCTAAAACTACTCTTTTGAAATAACCATTCAAACATATTCAATTATCCTAAATGGTATATAATGATCACACATTTGATACGTTTCAATTTACAATATCTTTTTCTGTTGTCATGCATGTAATTAATTGTATATGCGTGTGTACTTTTAGATGATTTGTTTTATACACTTTAAAAATATGTCATAATGCTTTTTTAAATAATACATGTGTAATATATATATATATATACACAAATGTATATATACGTAATACATAATGAAATTATGTGTAATCTGTTCTGTGTTCATAACCATACTATTGGTATGTATCAATAAATGCAATATAAATACTTTTGACGTCATTATTAAAATCCAGTTGACGAGCAGCACCGTTTCTTGGCTCTATTTGAGACGACAGAAGCTCTATCCATACATACTCACCTATTCTTATGCAAAGAATGAATAGGTTTTGCGACTAAATGTGATCATCGTATCTTTTTGTTACGTGAAGCAACAAGAATTCAAGAAAACGTGCACTGGGCAGAAACATGAGTCTGAGGGATTGAAATCATATCTTTCGAATTGAATTTAATCGTAAGTCATGTTATAGTTCATGAACTGGTGTGATGGTTAGTTTGAATATATAGAGTCTATCAGGAGTGCAGAAAGCAATCTCCCCTGATCTGTACTCTCGCAGATAGTACCAGTTTCTCTCAGGCTTCTCAATCTTGTGATCAGAGATGAGAGTCTGGACGTGTTTGAGCTCGATGGTGTACTCATCGATACTGACCAACCCATCATCATGCTTGACCCAAGCGATCAGGATCGAATTATTGTGAGTCACCGCAGCGTATGCACTTTGTCCCGAATTCTCTTCCCTGTGTTTTACATTGCCCTCTTTGTCAATTATACGTATTGTATTAATATATTGGATGATCAATAAGTCATTATAACTAGTGATCTGCTCAGGTTCATACCCATCACATGGTATCTCCCTGATCGCCTTCCTACCTGCCGGTGAGAACACCTGGATCTTCTTGGCTTTCCAGTAGCCGACATAAATCAGATCATCACTGTCTACAGTGAGACTACTAGTCCCACCTTCATCTACACTCAGAGTATCAAACGTTATATCCAGCTTCTCATACTCCTGTGTGTACAGTGTGAGGCGATCTGTGTATTAAAAACGACATACCGACCATCAGACAGGTATCCTATTCTACTGATACCGCCACCCTTGAGAACTGTCTCCTGCAGCTGGCCATCGGCAGAAAAGATATCGATTCCTCCTGTGTTGTATCCCACTGCCATCCTACCATCGGGTGTAGCACCCATGCCATTCATGTGGCCTTTCTTTGAGAGTTCTACATCACATTCCAACTCACACTTCATGAACTTGACCTTACCAATGTTCAACTGATCATATTGATTGTTAGGTGTGAATATCAGTTGCTCTGCACGGTCAGCTACATTCGTAGCCAGCTTCTTATCTGGATCATCCCTATCTAGTACATTCTTCAGTTCACTAGACAATGTATCACGAATAACAATGATATCACCTTCTAATGGAGCCTTCATGCTATTACCCGCCAACACACTCGCACTCTCAATACTCGTAATGAACATCTCATCAACATCTTCATCACATCCAATCTTTACGTAGTTTCACTTCCTGAGCATCTATCTGCTTGTCTAACGCTGCTTTCATCTCGTTCAATGCTGCTTTCCTCTCTTCTAATTTCTTGAGTGATTCTTGATAACTCTTGTCGATTTCAGCCTTTTTGGCGGCAATGTGATCTGTAACGCGCTTCTTCTGAGCCTTGATGCAGGTCACGTGATCCTTGATGGTTGTAGCTTTCGTCTTACCTCGGGCTTGTAGAGATACAATTTGTGTCTCGGTAGAAGCATTGTATTCTTCAGTATTCTGAACTGTATGGCCTTTATTCTCATGACTCAGCAACCTACATCTCAAACAGATGAACTTCTTACAGGTGATACACACATCAGTACAGAGGTTTTTTTGTTTATCTGCTTTGTGTTCCTGGCAGTACATCTCTTTTTCGAGGACACCCTTCCCTCTCTGACGTCTTTTACTCTCACAACTCTATGCTTGTCATTAAGGGGCCATTTTTTGTGATTCTCAAGGCATTTGTTACACATGTTCTTACCACAATCACAACAGTAATGTACAGCTCTCGAGTTTGAGTCGCACAACTCACAGACTTGCTGGCTATTTCTCACATCATCAATGAGAGACTTAAGAGGAACATTAGTATTTAGATTCAAAACATTGCCATCCTTAACAAATGTTTCGCTTCGACAGATGGACATGTTAGAGAATTCTGTGAAGAGCTTTTTAGAATATCATTAAGACATTTCTTACAGAAAGTATGTGTACACGATAACTGCTTCGGGTCACTAAGCAGCTCGAAACAAACGGGGCACTGCAAATTGCGTGAAACTTTGCGTTCAAATTCCGACATTTTGATTCTCCTACCTCAATATGCACTGATTGTGATACAAATGCAAACAACAATATTACATCAATAAAGAAACTTAACCCGTGACTAGCAATAATGCAAATCCCCCATAGGCTTAGTACATATATCACCAGTTCAGTTGAGTTCCAGTTTACAATGACTAAACATCTTCAGATTTCATAAATCACCCTTTCAGTCATATTACTGATAAAATAAACCGGGCCTAAAATATAATCGTGATATGACGGGAAATTATCTTATTGAAGGGTTTTAGGCCAACGGTCTTATCGGTTTCATCATTCAGAAAAAGTTTATAACGTTATGACAAAATATTTTGTTCTCATGGTTAGGGCTGTAATTAACTAAGTAACTTAGTGTAATGAGATGAGTGTTTACAGTCGGGTATATTTTATTCTCCTTCCTGTCGTTGACCACCACATGCTATCTGCTGCAGATCAAGAACAAGTCAGGAGGCAGTCTGAAGATGAATGAAGATTACGTCCTTTCTTCTGATCCGTACTCATCACACAATGTGCTAGTTGGCCCTAAAATTGAAAATGAATAAGTAATGGTTATATACCTAGGGTCAGGCGCGCCGGAAGCAGTTTGGATTGGGGGGGGGGGGGGGGGGCAAATATTCCAGGGGGCTCACCTTCCAGGGGCAGTGACGTAACGAGCAAAAACGTTTGGAAGGGGGGGGGGGAGAAGAAAAATCTGCTCACAAGTCACAAGTCACAATCACTCTTACACGTTACATGCAGGGCAGGCCCCGCGGAACGTTTTTCAAAGTGGATTATTAACACTTTGATCAGGTAGAGCGTAAAATGGCGTGGGGTCCAGGGCCTGGGCCCCGGTAGGGGGTTAAGGGGCAGAGCCCCCAGAAGTTTAGGGGTTTTTAGCATTAAAATTATGGTCAGATAAGCATATTTAGATACCTTATTTGTGACACTGGCAGGCCACTAATGGCGGAGAGTCCAGGGAGCAGATCCCCAGAAGCTCGGGGGTTTTAGGTATTTAATAACGGTCAGATGAGCATACAGGGGACCGCTTTAGGGCCCTGGTGGGGTCTGGGGGCGGAGCCACCGTAAGCTCTGGGGTTTGAGACATTTAATTACGGTCAGATGAGCATCCAGGGCCATCCAGGGCCCCGCCTTAGGGCCCTTGGCGGGGTCCAGGGGGCAGAGCCCCGGAAGCTCAGGGATTTTAGATATTTAATAACGGTCAGATGAGCATACAGGGACCACGTTAGGGCCCTTGGTGGGGTCTGGGGGCGGAGCCCCCGTAAGCTCTGGGGTTTGAGACATTTAATTACGGTCAGATGAGCATCCAG